>WAAE01010726.1:426067-554666 GCA_013400495.1 Nicator chloris
CCAATTTATTTTTTCTTTTTCCGCTGGATAAATATAAAAAAAGAGGTCATGGGGAAGGTCTGGGACAGGAGGACAAGAAATGAATGTCTGGGAAAGGAGATGAAAAGGTTTCATAGGGAGAAGACAGCGAAGATGAAGGAAAAAGGAAGAGGGGGTGGAATGTTCGCCATAAATGCGTGGTCTTCTGAAGAATACATTCGTCTGATACTTAGAGGAATTATAAAGTTTTAAAGCCTGTTTAACACAGGGAATGGTGATCCAGCCACAGTTTAAGGAGTGTTTTAAAGAGTTTGGAGCTATATATTCATTGCATTTTTGGTTTCTACACATGGGAAAGGTTTCTGATATCAAATACTAATGGGAAAACTTCTCATTTTCTAGAGATACTTCCAGTATGTACTTCCAGTTTTAGATGGCCTCATCAGTTTGTGACTCTGACCTCAGTATGATGTGCTGTTGATGCTCCCTGGTGGGGATGGGTGCTGAAAGATGGCTTTTCTACAAGGTGGTTGTTGGAGTCCTCGTTTGGCTGATTTTGGAAGGTGTGCCTGGGTGTAAGTGTGGATACACAATCCATAAGGGTGTAAACTGTTAGGAGTTCCACTAAACTCGGTGTAAAATCTCCCATTGACTTCAAAGAGAGTTGAATTGGGCCTTTTGAAATAATATGCAAAAATAATGAGCTATTTCCACTCTGGCACTCAATTTCCTTCCCACCTGACCACCGATCCTGGAAGGAATTGGGTTTCCTGTGGCTTTATTTAGTGCAATCAGCTTCCACTGACTGCTCAGCTCCTCCAAGAATTTCCCATCTCCTTGCAGGTTTCCACCCCTGCTTTGCCTGTTTCTCACTCTGAAAAACAACAGGCTAGATGTTAACAGTGGACAAACAGAACGATAAACAACAAGAAAGGAAACATAAACTGAAGAATTTCCTGTTTGTTGAATGAATTGGCAACAAACAGGAAGAAAAATGGGAGATTAAAATAAACCCAATGTCATATTCTGAATCTTGCATGCCAAGGATAAAATCCCTCATTTCCATTGCAGAGGCAAAAAAACCTATTTGAAAAACACAAATATAACCCTGCAGAAGACAACTGTAGAAGATCACACTAAACAAAGAGCACAATGTCGACTAATTAATTTCAATTTGATCAACTCACTTTTATGGGTGCTCTTCGCTGTGATTATTCAACTGATTTCAGGATGACAGTCATGATGAGTGAATGACAATTAACCTGTAGCTCTTCAAATCCAAAGTGCAAAGCATTTTAACATGTTCTGTGCTTTAACTCTGGGGAAGATACCTTGAACATCCAAGAATTTAGATACACAGTGTCTTGGAGTTCAAAGAACTTGCTTTGTTGCTGAGTTATCTAATTGCACATATATTCTATACCTTGTTCTGGTTGGTAAGTGCACTTCTGTCCTTTTCCACAGTGGAAATCCAAAGCCAAGCAGACTTTTAGGTCTTCTTTTTGTTCTTTAAAACAGACCCTCCTAATGATGGGTTTTTAAAGCTGAATCTCTTAAAAGTAATATCTATTCCCCTTGAATTCAGGATGGGTAATTTACTCAAAGATTTTTTTCTTTGTGAAATTTCCGTTCCCTTTTTCCTGAGTGCAATTATAGTGATGATTAGCAAGTGCAGTACTAAGGATAAGCAAAGGTTCAATTCATATGAGTGTACCTGGGCAGAGTGAGGAATTTCTCTTTCTCTCGTTCTTCAGAAATGAAACAGAGATTCTATCTTAAGCCTTCTTGCTCTTCCTTATTTAACAAATGAAACACTTAATTTAAATAATATCAAAATGACACAATAAATTTTGAAAACTTTCATTTTTATCTTTTTGGCTGAAACTATTCTTTGAATACTTTCTCATTTTTCTCTAAACACCCTTTGCCACCACTTGGGAAAATTTGCCCGGCTGTATAAGTCACCGTTGTGTTACCTTTGTAAAATATGTAAAATGCTCTGAAGCTGCAAAATGCACCATGAAGCCTCACTTTTATTCCTTTGGTTTGGTTTCTGATCACTCCCCATTGGCCTCCACCAACTCTGAGTAAGATTTCATTTTTTTCTGGCTCTTTGCAAAATCAAAAGCCCCAGGAACAGGCAGTGTTTGATGCCCAGGGCCACAGACAAATAAATAATCATCATCAGTCCCTTTTTAGGCTGTGCATAAGACCCCAATCCCCCTTCTCTGTCTGAGAAGCAGAGCTCTTTAGTTCCTCCTGAATTGGAGAGTATATTAATTATACTGGTTAGTAGCCAGGAACCTTTTTTCCAGGCACTATATGTGGCATGTACTTCAGCAAAAGTTAAGGATCCTTGTTGTAATTACATAACCTCATTTTGAAATCACTCCAAAGTGTTCTGGGTTCCAAGGTTAAAGTGTGTAGGAGCTCCTAATAACTCTGAAAGTAAAAAACTGGGGGATGAAACTGCCTTGCAGTGTTCATCTTCTGTGTTTAACTGTTGGGGTGGTTTCTTTGAAGAGAGGTTTGCTGTGCAAATATTGCCTTAACCAGCCCTCAGAAACATACAAATAAAGTTTTCTTATTTACAGAAAGGTCCACACTCTTTCTGCAATCAGCAGAGCAGAGTCTCTGCTGTGGAAAACTCTCAATATTCATTCCTCTGCCTGGGTTGGGGCAATTTAGCAGGAGCTCTGTGTTACCACAAGACTTTTTCCTGTATTTTGGTATCCCTCTGGTTCACATTCTATAGTTGGGAGAGCCAGAATTCCAGTTCTTCTCCCCAGGAACAGGTTGGGTGTTGGGGTCAAAGAGAGCCCTGAAAATGAGCTGAAAGTGAAACTGAAAATATAGATATTGGCCAAACCCCAACCCAAAGACCTCAAAGCTACAATATAGAAATAGTCCTATATTTCACTCTGAATTCTGAAGTAAAATAGGAAAACAAAAGTATTGTATGCATTTACATTTTAAATTATGTAATCATGTTATTATCTGAAACTAATACCATGCTGTTAAAATTTAGATAAAGTGTCCTGCAATGCATACAAAATGTTCATTTGTTGAAGGCCATTAAGTTAATTTCCTGGGAACAAGATTAAATGCAAGGCATTTACATAATCATTAGTTGTGAGGTGTAGAATAGATAATTAAATATTCTACCACATTAATTTGTATTTAATTAACTGTGCTTCCATGATCCTTCTGCCTGAATATTAATATTGTGTAAATAAACAATTAGGATGCATGCTTTGCAAAAGCTTTATTGTAAAAAATGTGATCAAAGAAATTCTATGAAATCTGCTTAAGTTAATAAACACTTCAAGGTTCTGGAAAGCAGGGTTGTCGATCTTGAAAGTTTTGCTAAATAGCTCCAAGTGCTATGGTTTTGAACACCTTAATTCTTCAAGTTTTAAGTGTGTCAGAGTTGTCATAACAAATATTCCATTATAATATTTCCTATTCTACATGTCCCAAGTTCTCATTTAAACTGGTTAACATGCACAAAAGCTAGCAAAGTACACAGAGGGAACTTTGCATCATGTTTGGGAGGGACAGCAAAGCTGTAGGAAATCAAGGAATATTATATTTTTTAGTAAATACAGTTTCAGAACTCTTGCTTTCATACTAATGGAGTATAATCTGAAAACACTCAGGCCATATGAGACAACAACAGTAAAACTATTTTTTTTCCCCCTTCCTTTAAAAAAATTTGTTCCCACCAGAAGCATTTCCAGCTGTCTACATTGATGAGCAACACGCAAAAGGTTGAACTGAAATTCTGAGCATGTTTTGTTTCCTGTCAATGAAACTTTTTCCTTGCTTTGGGCTTATAAAGATGCTTCTGCTACTGAAGTCTGTTTCTAGCAGGAATAACTCCAGGAATCACCTGTACTCTAATGTACCACTTAAAGAGTCCACAGTGGAATCTGAACACGGAAAAGTGTTGCACAAAACCAGGGAGAAGATACCTGTGGAAGCCTATTCTTCTGAAAGGGAAAAATGACAGAAAAGGACACTTCCCAAAAGACTTGAATTTTTGGAGACAGTGTGTATGACAGAAATTCTCTGCAGATCTAGGGTTTTTTGGGGACTGTTCTATGAAGGATGAAGAAACAACTTCTTAGAAAGTTTGCCTTTGTAACTGGAAAATCCAAGTTTTCATTAGCTTTGATTTGCAGGGTATATCTGGGATATCTGAAAGTCCAGTGGCAGCCAGTGGAAGCTGGGAGGGCTGTGTACTCCTCACCTTCAGGATTCTTCAGAGCAAGGGCTTTGGGGCAGGTTCTCTCCTTTCTGACATTACTAAAAGCTTTGCCTCGTTAAAAATACAAATATTTACTCATGTGTATCATTAAATAGAGACTTTTGACCCAGACATCTCGCTCCCTCCTGCTGGCACAGAAATACATTCCAAGTGTCTTTAGATGGGAATGTTAAGATTATTGACAAATTGTGGATGGGTGAAAGGAAGTCTGACTAATGACAGCTAATCATGCACAGAAACAGTCAATTGGGAATGCAAAACCACCAGCAGTGAAACGCAGACTAAGTGAACTCTTATTAAAAACTCTGCAGGATGGTAATGTAATTATGTTACTGCCATTGCATTTAATTAGAGACTGAAATTTTTTAGTGGAAGGTCTTACTGGTTCGTGAAAAGCCAAACCTGCTCCCTGCAAGCACAGATCTCAATCTGAAACAAGCAGGATGAGAAGTAAGGAGAGTCTCATTTAATTCTTAAACTGGTCCTCTAGAGGAGAGCTTTCTTTCCACAACCAATCACACCTTCCTGCCTCCCCTGAGAAACAGATCTAAGCCTTGCATTGCTCTGGGATAGACAGGATCACAAAAATATCACAAGTGAGAGCAAGCCATGAGGTTCTGGAAGTGACCCCAGGGGTCAGACAGGATGTGTGGTTGGGAATGTCATAGGCAGACCACCTCTGCAGAGAGCTGCTGCATCATAACATCCAGCCCACTGGGAAACTCCACCCCAGCCTTGTTCATCTGTCCCTGTGAGATGGGATTCCATGTTTTCCTCTTCAAGGCTTATTTCTAAAACAAGAATGCAATCCTATTTTTCCAATATTTAACACATGTTAACTCTACTTTGAAGGCAGTGGTTTTCCAAGGTTTTCCAGTAAGTGCAAATATATTTAAATATCCTGACTTTCATTAATGCCTTTGGGATTTGTGATTATGATTGTATCAGATGCAGATGGCACTCTTTTTCTTCCCAGATTAATTTTAAAAGAAGTTTGAGTTGGACTACTGTTCAGAATAAAAAATAGAAGTTTTGATAAAAGTTTATGACATTATAAAGGAATGTGCTGCATAATATAAGCCAATGAATAAAACTGGTAATGCAGTGAAATAGTGTTTTCTCCATGGCAGGAGAAAGATGCACGAAACGCGGAGTCAATAGTGAAGGCTGAGGTTTTAAACAGTCTGACAATATCAAGTTGAGGTGATTCATGGATTCCAGACAATCATCCTTCTTTTTGCAGTAGCACAAATAGGGTCATGGAGGTCAGGAGGAAAAAGAATAAAGAATATCTCCAAATAAATTGAAAGGAGGCAGCTGGCATGGAACAGGCGCAGGCTGTGGTGGAAGGGGAGAACATCAATTAGTGAAGGCACACCATGACAATCACGCTGCTGCCTGGCTGAAATAAAAGTTAGGGAACTGTAGAAACTGGTTAAAACAAAAAAAAAAGGATAAGGGTGATGTTCTACCCACCCATAAAAATCAATGTAAAGGGAGTGCAGCTGATATAAACTGTTGCTAAATAGAACTGAAAGTAGAGAACCAGCTCAAAGCTGGGCTCAGGTGAAGGTGCAGTGGCCCTGCAGCACATTCCTGCCAGCAGTCTGGCAGCCCTGCCCATGAGAGGGAGTGGACACCAAGCAGCTGCCAGAGCAGCAGCAGCTCATCTCACACCTCTGGGATTATCAGAGTGCTGCCAGGATCCCAGCTCCTTTGGGTTGGGACTGGCAGAACTCCCACTGTGCAGCCTGAGGATGCAGCTTTTGAGTAGGATCATTTGTTTAAATATAAATGAATATTGACATTTCTAACTTTGCTGCACTGGTTGCAGGCATTACCTTGCTGTTGACAGAAACATGCTGCCAAACCAGGAGAAAGAGGCTGTCCTCAATGCTTTTGGAAGCAATCCTTGAGAACTGAATGGACACAAGTGAATGTGTAGTGAAACAGCCAGGGCCAGGGCCAGAGACAGGAATGCTGCAGTAGTCAGCCTTGGGCTGGGAAAAGGCAGGCTCAGGTATGACTGTTAGCTCTGTGCTTTGGAATGTGTGAGAGGGATCAGGGTCCCTACATCCTAATTCCATCACTATCACTATTTCATTAATTGTGACAGTTTGACACACGGATACAGGCATTGAAAATTACCAGAACTTTGTTTACCTCTGCCACGGCTGCAGCGTTGGTGGGAATTTTTTTGCTGGGAGTGGTAAGCAATGCACTGGTTGGGTTTTAGCCCACCCCTAAAAATGAAGGAGTCTCCAGTGTAACCTCAGGACAGTGCTGTGAGGCTTGCACTTTTAGTTCTGTGCAACATTAACTCAGAAAATGCTACTGCAAAGTAATGCTGGTGGAGCCTCACACAGGAGAAGATATGACTACAAAATATTAAAGCCTGCAATGAGAGAACTAAGGAATACTTATCTTTAATATACTGTGCTATCAAAATTGCTGTTCATTAGAGTCCTCTTTCATAAACATTTCTGTGCAGGATGTTTTGCAGAGACAAAGGAGTGCTCTGCATTGATCCCTACATTGATTTCTGCTGCTATGCTGACTCATATTTTAATATGTCTTTTCAACTTAAGACTATATATTACTGCTTCTGCAAATTTACCATATTCTTGGGAGGAACTGAAGCTCTTGAGTCTTGTAATGCAATTATCTTGAGACAAGATGATTCTGTGGTAAGATTATCCCCTAAAAAGATTATCTCCTGACACAGTCATCCTCTGACAAGATTATCTGCAGAGATGATGTTGATAATTAGCTGGGGATGTGGAAGACTGATCTAGGAAATACAACATGAGGGAAAACTAGTCCGAGCACTTAGCTGAGCCTCAGCTCTGTGTGAAAGTTGCTCGTGGGCTGAGTTCTGGTCTGAGCCTTCAGAACTTTCAGTTAGTGGGGAAAAAGTCATGAGCAGGGTTTTTGCAAACCTTAGAACTGGACATTTCTATTTTATCCAGTCAGCCCAGCATTCATTGTAGGATCTAGCTGAAAAATACCCCGTACCTTCCCTGAAAAAGTTTAGGAACTCTTGTATTCATTTCATGGCAAGTGTGGATACTACACAGCTTAAAACACAGAGTATACACAGGGAACTGCAAAAAATGGATTACTTTTGTCTGGCAATTGCTATTCATCAAAAACATTTTCTAGTTGCACAAACAATGTCGTTCTTGGTGTTTTCTCTTAGAGGAGGGCAAAGATCAATGATGTTAACTTCCCTTTGTATCTTTGCTTTCCAAGTGCATTGATTCCTGATATTCCTCAAGTATACTGACATGAGGATCCTAAGACAGGATCCTCACAAAGTGAGAAAAGAGAAAAGGATTTTAATCTCTCCAAGAAAAGAAAATACGGAAACATGACTGGTACCCCTGCAGCTCCCTGCCCTCAGTACCAAAACCTTACCACACAATCCCCAAAGAGTTTATCTTCACTTCTTGGAGTCTCTGCAAGGCTGAAGTAAATAGTCTCATTGCTGCCAAGAAGCTGTAAGCTTTAGATGAAAGTTAATATGTTGGAGAGTGTCCAAATCTGAAATGATCAAAGCACAGAGGTCTGGAGGTTTTAGCTATGCCGATGAGTTGAAGAATAAGAAGTTACAATGGAAAACTTTGAACCGACCTCAAAAATTCGCAGGCAACACTTGTGTGAACAGACACCATATAGTTTTTTAAGGAGCATTAAATGTGTTTTCTGGTCTTGGTTTTCTGTTTTTTTCAATTAACCTGACTGTGGATATTGCACCTGGAGCTATCAGAGGGCTGTACACTTGAATATAGATTTGATTCCATCTATCAAAGTCACCCGAAATCAACAGTTATCCCCCCAAGTTTGTAATCTCTTACTTGTACTGTGCACACAGAAAATTCCTCCCTTCCTGAGGGAAGAATCTCCCTCTCTGTCTCCACATCCTGTCAGCCTGCAGAGTGCCAAACCACCAGGAAAGGAAGGAATCAGTCTTTATGAGTTAGGAAGGATGTTGGGCTGTGTGGGGAACAGAGGGTTTGTTTTTGTCTTTCTTTCCCCATCAAACCATAAACACAGATCGTTTTGGTCAGCTGGCTTTGGAATAGCTGAGGAAAGGCTGGGAGATGTCCCTGAGCAATGGCACATCAGCTCCCTGCTAAATCACAGAGCCATCAGCTACCTGACAAATTGGCTCTCGCTCCTCAGCCTTCTCAAAAGAACTCTGTGGTTAAAAGAACAAAGAGAATGAAACAGTCTTCAAACGTCTCTGGTGGGTAAGCCTGGCAGCCAGGACCGACCTCCAGCTCAGGGAACAACACAGCACCCTCAATAATTCTGTTAAACTATTCTTGGGCTGCCGTTCTCCATTTTTTTTANCACAGAGCCATCAGCTACCTGACAAATTGGCTCTCGCTCCTCAGCCTTCTCAAAAGAACTCTGTGGTTAAAAGAACAGAATGAAACAGTCTTCAAACCACTCTGGTGGGTAAGCCTGGCAGCCAGGACTGACCTCCAGCTCAGGGAACAACACAGCACCCTCAATAATTCTGTTAAACTATTCTTGGGCTGCCGTTCTCCATTTTTTTTTAACACATTCTTAATTTAATTTTTCTTAAAAATGATAAAAATTAATATTTTAAGTTATCTATAGGCACTAAATATTTCTCGATCACTCATCCTTCTCTGAGAAAAGACTCAGTAAAATCATCACAATAAGAATGTGTTCTCCTTTTGTTCCAAGATGGGCTTACGACTCTGCATTAATTTCTTTTCTTCTTTTCCACAGATAATTAATAGAAGATACTGGGAAGTGCTTAACTTTACTTCAACCTATTTGAAGTTTATTACCCTTGTGGCTCCTACATCACAACCACCAAAAATGGAGAAATTGTAAAATCTACAATACTAAATCTTCACTTCAAGGACTACTACTCCCAAATCTCCTAGCAGTACATTTTTAGACTGCCCTTTCTAATAACTTAGTTTCCCACTGAGTAAAAAGCTTTTAGTATGTTGAAAATGGAGCAGTGTTATTCTTAGCTACTTGATTCTCAAACTTGCAGTTCTGCAATGGTTCAAGTGGCAGCTCCTCCACACCCTCATTCAGCAAACCATTTTTATGTCATTAATATAAAACATTCCTTTGTGATACACGGTAATTTCATCACATTTTCATTTGATTGATGTGATTAAAATATATTTGATTTCATCTGAATTCCTACACATTTTAAACATGACACTTTGAACATGGCGAGGAATTCAGAAGGCTCAAACACTTTGCTACTTCTTTACATTTATATAAGGAGTGTTAATATTTTCCTGCATTGCAGGAATACTTGAAATATCCACATGCGATTTACTTGTTTGAGTTTGGAGATGAAACTCATGGCATTTTCCATGAATTCTGAAGAGCTAGCTGTCAGAAAGTACTGGGTAAGTAGAAATAAACCCAAATTTTAAAATTAAAACCCCCAAAGTTTGCGGGTAATTTCGAATAAAGAAAAAATTGTTTACAGCACAAGATGAGAAAAACTTTGGGAGGCCAAAGAGAGCTTTGGCAAGGCTGAATGAAATTTAAATTCCAAAGTAGATAGAAGGTATCTATCTTGTATATCTTAACTTGTATAGAGCAGCCTTTTCATCTGTTTATAGATTTTTAGGCCTGAAGAGATGACAGTGATCTTTGGTTCAATCTCACTCAGGGGTTCCTACGTTGACTTCTACATATGCACATTCCCCAGCTGGATGGGGAAAATGTATTTGTTAGAATGGATTTTCAAATGAACCAAAAGCTTGGAAGTTTTAAGGAGATATTTATCAGAACACAGAGAGTGTATGTGAGATCTATGATAACAAAAATCGAAGTTTATAACCCAATTTTTTAATGCTAATTTTAATGCTGGTACTTCAGTACTGCACATAGGCACACAGTGCCTGCAAATACACAAGATGTGAGCAAATGACCCAAATATACTGTGTGTACTGAAATGTGGTGTTATTTCTTACCCCATAATGCATTCACTCCAAAACACATCCATATACTCAAATTATTGCTGGGAGTCTGCTGGAAGTAGCCAGAAAAAGCTCTTCAGCAACACCTCCACTTGCATGAGTTTCATTTAAAGGAAACTTGTGATAAGGAAATCAAATGATGGGGAAATGAAGAATCAGGAATTCACTAATTTGATAAAATTCAAAAGCTTTTCTGTGTTTAGAGTGACAATAACTCCTGGTCATCTTCAAGCTACACCATTTGTTTAACAAGAGCAATTTTTTGAGCAAATATAAGAAAATATGTGTCCAGTATCCTATATAAAGAGAAACAAAGATTCAGAGTTAATGATTCTTGGTGCTAACTCACTATAAACAAAATAACTTGTGAACAAACGTGGCCTCATGGTGAAATAAATTAGAAAAACAAAAACCAACCCCCCCACCATAACAACAAAAAACCAAAACAACAACAACAACAACAACTAGAAAACCAAACAAAATAAACACAACTCCCCCCATTTAACAGTGCTTTCCCACTAACTTTTGGCATTTCCTCAATAACATTTACATTTATATCACTTTTAACCAAAATTATTTATTCCTTTCAGGTAAAGTTTGAGATTAAAAATACAGTGTGGCACGATGTCCCCAAGTTCCTTCTGGACTCTGTTACAGTTGTTGTGGAAGAAGATATGAGCTTAGAGTCCTACACTGCCTTTTCTCCACTCTGGAAAACAGGAAATCCCTGTAGAAAATGCATTCAGAAGTTTAAAAAGGTCTCCTTTTCCTTGTGTGAATATTGCCAAGTGAATTCAAAAGAAAAGGATTATGGCACCAGTGTTCTGAATCCCATGATATTATTTTAGACCATATTTAATACTACATGGGGAGTTCAGGTTGAGTGGTTCTACTTAACCTATTCTCAATAATGCACAACTTATTAGAAATTATTTGCAGGACATGATCCTTTTTGGATTAAAGTGGCCCAAAGCCAAGTGTCTTTAAAGCAAATGGCAAGATAAACAAATAAAAGGGGAATGATTCTCCACAAAATTAGTTCATGTCTGTGGTATTTTTACTGGGAAAATGAACTGTGTTGTTCTTCCCCTCTTTTGTTTCATTGCAATTACCATTCCAACTCTGTTCTAACCCAAAACAGCTTGCCAGGAAAACAGCAAACAAGGCACGGCTGCTGTCCCGAAGGAACGCAAGTTTGTGGAAACAGTTTATGTCAAGATTTTACTTTTATAAATGTTGAGCCCTGCCTTGCTGCACTTTGGAATGATTTTATTCCTGGATCAAAGAACTGCTCAGCATGAACAAATGCCCAGAGACTGTTTATAAGGAGATCAAAGCTATAAATAAGCAGGGCAAACGTATCAGGTTTGATTGCAGGGAGCACAGGGGGGGCAGGAGGCCGTGGGAGGCTGAGGGCAGGCAGGCTCAGCACCAGTGCTGCATCCCCTGCAGCAGCACCCATCCCAGCTGTGCTCTTCCATGCCATGTGGGCACCAGGGAAAGCAGAATCCCAGCAGAATGTCTCTCCTTTGCTGCCCCTCTGATCAGGTGCTTACACATAATCCCAGGGTTTTCGCTGTGCTGATGCTCTGTACTGAAAAGGGTCTACATGCCTTGGAATTGACTTTGCGTTTTTGCTTTCCAGATTTATTGCCAGCCTTCCTCTGCTAGGATTTATTTTTGACATGGAATAATTTCCCTTTGACCTGGAAATGTGGTGTGCAAAAAGAAGTTCTGATTACCATTCCAGGGAGAGGAGAACTCCTGTGGAACCTGCTCTGAAACGTGTGATCCACGCAGAGAGCAGTGCTGGGAGCAGTGAGAGCTGCAAGTTGCACTGGACACTGGGGAAATCTCAGTCCTGGGCTGGTGTTAATAGCAAAAATCCTGGATGCAAGGGATACTTTCAAACAGGAAAATGTCATAGAATCGTTTATGTTGGAAAAAACCTTTGAGATCATCGAGCCCAGCTGTTCCCCCAGCTGTGCCAAGCCCAGCTCTGACCCCTGTCCCCAGTGCCACAGCTGCAGGGCTTTTAAATCCCTCCAGGGATGGGCACTCCAGCACTGCCTTGGGCAGCTGTGCCAATGCTTGACAACCCTTTCAGTGAAGAAGTTTTCCCTAATACTCACAGGAAAGCTCTTCTGGCAGAAACTGAGGCCGTTTCCTGCTGTCCTCTCACTGATTACCTGGGAGCAGAGCCTGACCCACCGGCTCCAGCCTGCTTTCTGAAAGAAGATATCAGTGTTTGAAACCAATGATTGCCACATGTTCTGTAGCTACACAATTGTGTAGCTTGAAGATGACCAGGAGTTATTGTCATTTGCACTCTAAACACAGAAAAGCCTTTGAATGCTATCAAATTAGTGAGTTTCTGATTCTTAACTTCCCCATCATTTGAGTTCCTTATCACAAGTTTCCTTTAAATGAAACTCATGCAAGTGGAGGTGTTGCTGAAGAGCTTTTTGTAACCACTTCCAGCAGGCTTGCAGCAATAATTGGAGTACATGGATGTGTTTTGGAGTGAGTGCATCATGGAGTAAGAAATAGCACCACATTTCAGTACACACCGTCCATTTGGGTCATTTGCTCACATTTTGCTGGGATAGCAAAGGCAAGGACACAGAGCCTACAGCTGACCTTGGTTAATCCCTTTAGAGCACACAGAGTTCAGCCATGATAAAACCATGATGTTGGTATGAAGTAGACTTTGAACCTTGCAAAATTTATTTGAAATCTCAAGCATGTTTTTATTCTCCTTGAAGACAAACCCCAGGTCTGTTTAAAGAATTAACTAGAGGTATGATAAAAAGCACTCATAGTCTGGAGTTACAGCTGCTCTTAGGAAACACAGAAGCCCCAGGTTCCAGACTCTGCTATTCCCTACTTTGAACAGTAATTTACACCCACGTCCATACCCTCAGTCACTGTCCTAATTCCCAGGCTGTTAGGAAGTCGATTTTCCCCTAACATCTCAATCTATAATGGCATCTTTTGGCACAAGTTGAGATGTAGTGGAAAAATCAAGGCAGATCACATCCCCTGGTTTTTCCTGAGAATATTCCCAGCCAGCTCCACCCTGACAGTTGGGTTGTTCCTTTCTTTACCTGTCCCCTCGACCATTACAATGCAGGAACAACACAGCATGAGTTTCAAATATTTTTAAATGCTCTGTAGCTGTGGACTTCATCTGTAAAAAGTAATAAGGACTCAGCAGAAACCAGAGCAGCATTTGTGAAACCCTTTCCTCACCCAGCTGTGTTGGCAAACTAAAACCAGGTGCTGTAAAAGGTTGTGGCCGAGTCGGGAGAGCAAAGCTGGGTGGCTGTGGGTTGTAACTTTGTGGGAGTGAACCTGTGATAAAAGATGAAGGGGAAAAAAAAGCACATACAGAGGCATTGGAAGAGAAATGAAGGGAGCAGAGGAGGAGGGACAGGCACAGGATGCAATACCAGGCTGGAATTCCCTCTCTCTGTGGCAGGACATGGATTTGAGCTTCCTGGGTTTCTCTCTTCAGTGTAATATGAAGTGATGGTCCTGGAGGCAAAATAAATAAGAACTAATGAACTCCAGACTAGGCAGAAGCCTAAAGCTGGGTATGAGCTTTTAGGGAGTGAGCTGGAGTTTCCTGTTAGCCTGAGAGCAGCGAGTCTTTCTGTCAGACAGGAGAGCTCATGTGTGAGAAATTCTCAGCTGCATCAGACCTGATTTTAAGAGCTATGATAGAAACTGAAATTCTTCTGACACACACGACATCCACTCTTAAGGAGAAACCAGACTCACAAACTAACAGCCAACACAATCTCATTTGTGAGGTCTTTTCATTACTTATCTCTATACTTTTAATCCTCCCTGAGTACAGAAGGAAAACAGCAGCTCCTCACCACAGCTTGAAGCATGGTGGTTATATTTTCCTGGATGTGACTTTTTTAAATGTTACTTTTCTAAACTGCAGGTACAAGTGTTGAATTATTGGGATGTGTAGGTATTCTGTGTGGCTGTTCCTTCACCAGTGTCCCTGCAGGTGAAATTTGCTCCTGTGCTTTCTCTATGAAGCATAACAACATCCTGGGCTCTGCTCTGGCTGGGGTTAGGAGCAAACACAGGGTGTTTGTAATCACAGATGTTCCTGAGACTGAGGAGTGAATCAGCCCTTGAATTCTGAGGGATGTTTCAAGTTCATATTTGTGTGTTACCGATATAAAAGGCAGGAACAAGAAACTACGAAATTAAATCTGGTCCTTACTATCACAAATAATCATGTACTTTATATGTGCAATTAACCAACCAGTTGCATATCTTATATCTTTTTTTTAATGATTCTGCTCCAGATTGGCATCCAGGCCTGTGTTTGATCTCCAAAATCCTTTGCCTGTGCTGGTTGTGCTAAGATTTGAATCAGTAATCAAACCCATTAAATCAGTCCCATTAAGCTTCATGATCTTTAGGAACAACTTCAATGTGTAGTTGTCCATACTCCTTGATTTCTCAGCAGTGGTACAGGATGAAATGGTGCTGAGGATTGCTTTTTACAGATCATGGGTAAGACAACTGTTTTTACTGGCTTAGTGTCTAATAATTGAAATCCTGATGGAAGTTGGCTCTCTATTTAAACTAAACTAGTGTGTGGTAAGTTAGAAATTCAAGCATTCATGTTGGAACTCTGACCTACATGTGATGGGGAAAGGAGAGGTTACCAAACTGAAGCAGCTGGTGAATGGGGCCTCGTTCTTCCCAGGCTTCACATCTCACACTGTAAATTGGACATGGAGGAGCTGGATTTAAAAACTTGGGAGAAATTTGTGGTGGGAAAAAAGCCTATGGAAGGAGAAAACTTTCAATTAAGGGAAAGATTATTGGTTTTGAGGAGAAGGTCATTATAATTTATGAATTTGGTGTATAATTAGTAAAACTATTGTATTGGTTGTATATAAAAATACATAATAGAATCTATCTAGAATCTATGTTCTTAATGCTAGAATTGCTAGAATGCAATTCTAGCATTAAGAAATGTACTGATAGATAAAATATTCCATTCAATGAGGATGAAGGGGAAAAAAAAGTGCAAAAATATTCTTTTATATATTTCAGACTTTCTTGTGAAATATGTCCCAGATAACACAAAATAAAGTGATACGGCCAGAGCTGGGAACCTAAAGCTTGAGTTTGGATTCAAATCTGAATTTTTCAAAGTATAGGGAGAACTATCTGAACTGAGCTTGGAAGGAAGGAAGGAAGGAAGGAAGGAAGGAAGGAAGGAAGGAAGGAAGGAAGGAAGGAAGGAAGGAAGGAAGGAAAAGGTTTTTGCATTACTTACTACAGCCCAAAGTTATTGAGGTAGTGACTTTTTTTTATTATGCCATATATATGTGTGTTATGTTTTATCACCCTTACTTTCAAAGGTGCTACAATGGACTTAACAAAAACAACAACCCCAAATAAATGCAATTCTCCTTTAGAAATAAGGATGTTACAAGGAAAAAACCATGAAAGATATGTGAGAGGGGATGGCATTGCTGAGGGTAATAAGATTATGACCCTAATATTAATTGAATGTATTTCTTTTCAGTTTTTACTTAGCTGTTAAATTAATATTCATATTTTTAACTTAATGAAACGAGGTAACTTTAAAATCCTTATTCAACTGTTGAATTCAGGAAATTTTGGCAGAAACATGGAAATTTTTTAAACATATTTTTATAATCATAAAGGATTACTTAGGAGAAAGGACATTACAGTTTCCCTTGGCAGAATTCAAACTGCCTGCCTCAGGGTCCAGTTTCATGGTCTGCTTAAGCTGATGTAGCTGCAGGGCTCGTGCTAGAAAGAGCAACCCTGATCTCCTGGCCTCCTTCTCTGCTGTGTGCCATAGCCTGGGTAAAAACCAGCCCAAGGAGAGGGTTGGGAGGACTTTGCTAGCAGCTCTGATTAGGGCTGACATGCTGCTGACAGCAGAAGTGACGAGAAAGCCTTCAGTCTCAACATTCCACAGACACAAAACTCTCTATTTGGACAGAAATAACTTCCACAAATATATTGGGAAAGAAGCTGTTTGTATAATATTGAAGGCCAGATTCCTAGTGCCCTTTCTACAATATAAACTGAGACTTTGACTCAGCTGATCTGTTTCCTTCCAGTGAATTATTCAAAGGGTTCCATGTGTGGATGTGCCTGTTGTTAATAAAGGGCAGCAGGAGATGCTTCCATCCTGCTTGGAGGGTGATCTCCTCAGCTGGGACTGAATCTCCAGTCTCCCTCTGCCTTTGTACATCACTCATGCCCACGCAAACTGAGCTTCAGCCCTTAGGAAATGTCCGTGGCAGGGCTCTGATGCTCTGGGGAGCCCTGCTCCCAAAGGGAACGGGGCTGGGGATGGGGCTGGAGCCCCAGCAGGGGCTGAGGGAGCGGGGAAAGGGGCTCAGCCGGGAGAAAAGGAGGCTCAGGGGGGACCTGGTGGCTCTGCACAAGGCCCTGCCAGGAGGGGACGGCCGGGGGGGTCGGGCTGTGCTCCCAGGGGACAGGGACAGGAGGAGAGGGAACGGCCTCAGGCTGGGCCACCTCTGTCCAGCCCTCCAGACTCCAGTGCTGGAGTCCCTGGCCCTGGAGGATTTACAAACCCTGCACTTGTGGCACTGGGAACAGGGGTCAGTGCTGGGCTTGGCATTGCTGGGGGAATGGTTGGACTTGATGATCTCAAAGGTCTTCTCCAACCTAAACAATTAACCAGTAAATGGCTACAGAAGCATGTTGTAGCACAAAATCTTTTATAGGCTCAATGTCAGGACAAAATACCATCCCTTTAACCAAAGTAAATGGGCAAAAGGCATCATTGCTCCTCTGGGAGCAGCACCTTCCATCCAGAATCACTCTGGCTTTTGCATATTGAAGATTATTCAAAGTATTTGTTATTTTTATCAGCATAACCAGCATAATTGTTATTTTAATACACTGGTCTTGATATCAGAATATTCTTTTCACTATTTACTTAGCCATATTTATTCCCTGTTATACTGAATGGTCTTACTTTGCTGAACCCCATCTCAGGCAATGATAATTCTGTTTCATGGACGAAGCTCGCTCCTGTTTTGTGTCTGTGGAGCTGTGAGGAGACGTGGGGGTTCTTGGTGCCCTTCCATTTGACCAGTGGTTTTGTCAGTGATGTCTGGCCAGAGTACAAACTCTGATGCTCCTTGGACAAAATGTTGAGAGCATTTAAGAGGGTTCCTTGTGTCTGAGACTCTGCAGTTAATAAGTGAAGTTGTTCCCGCGGAGCAGAGAATGTCAATTGCGACAGAAGGCAAAGGATTTCACTGTTGTGTTTGGAAAGGGGAATACCTAAATAATGATGATTTACTTTGGGTCACATCAGAGGCCCTTGAGACTCTCTGAAGAGAAGAAGCTGATTCTTGACGAAGGAGTATAACAGTAGCATATTAAAATTTCAATTTCAGCCCCGTGTGTGGGGTTTTTAATTCCTACTCGAAGACAATGGGTCTGTGCTGTATTTATGCAGCATTTTCCTTGAAGTACTTAACTCACTGAAGTGTCAAGAATTCAGAGGTAAACTCTCCAAAGTAAATGTTTGTCTGCCTTTTGACTGCAGTCACAAATCTTGTGTCTTCCCATAATATTTGCTAGGTATGCCAAAGATTTTGTATGCTACCTGCTTATGGAATTTTGCTGTGGAAATTCACATGGAATCACAGTTCTGTGATGGCATATATACACAAATTAACAGATGACAAGTGTTGTAAATAACAGGGAGAACTTTTCCTGTTGAAACTTACGTATTCAGAGTAAGTTTTTGATGACATCCCACTTTTACATTACCGGTAGGTATGGCCAAAGTCCATACAAGCAGAATATATGCACCACGTAACAGAAAATATTTTGCTACATCCCAACAATTTTATTTTGCTTTTGAGTCCTGTTTTCTTTTCCTGAAGTTGAAGCCCAGATACCCTTCCCAATTAAGCTTCATGTGCACTCTAGTAATGCAAACTCTTGTTTTGTATTTCATAAAAGTAGATCGGAGAAGGTGATACAGTTCCTTTGGCAACCATTAAGAGAAGATTAAAAACCAGGGTTAGTGCCAGTGAAGTTCCCTACAGGGGAAGCCACAGCCTGGGTGCAGTCAGGTCTCCAGCTTAGGAACAAGAAGGGAGGTGCCTTGGTTTTGGTTGGGATAGTTAATTTTCTTCCTGGTGCCTACCACAGTGCTGTGGTGCTGGTTTACAGGGAGAATAATGCTGATAACACAGTGATGGCTTGGGTGCTGCTGAGTGGTCAAGGACTCCTCAGTTGCCCTGAAGCCTGCCAGCCAGGAGGGGCACAAGGAGCCAGGAGGGATCAAAGCCAAGGCAGCTGATCTGAACTGGCCCCAGGGATATCCCAGACCATCAGTCAGGGAGTGGTGAGCAACTCTATTGTCAAAAATTTGTCTTTCTTGGGGTTTATTTCTCTTTTTATATTCTTTTTTTCTGTTCTCTCTCTTTCAATTGAAATTATTGTTATTATATTTTACAGTAAAGATTATTTTGGTTTATTTTGTTTCAATTCTGAAGCTGTTCCTGTCTCAGCCCACAATCCTTACCTTTGTTTCCTGCTCTGCTCCCATCCCACGGCAGGGGATGGTGTGACTGTGGTATTTAGCTGCCTGCTGGGGTTAAACCACCACAGCAGGTGAGACATTTAACATATGTGAGCACTCCCTTTGAACTAAATCAGATTATTCACTTGTGTAAAATTGCTCAACTGCCTAAATGTCTGCAGGATCAGGGCCCCAGACTGCAAACAGGAGCACCAAAGCAATATCCCTCTCGCTGTGCTGTTCAGCCCTGCTCTCCCATTCCCGGCAATTGAAGGAGAGGAAGGACCATTTTCAACGCCTCTGTTCCATTATCAGAGCCTTAGTGGGAGGACTGGGGTACATAAACACATTTTTTAATTATAAAACATAGTAGCTGAAAACAGTTCTACAGCAAGTAAGACCATAACGTTAAAAAAAAAAGGGAAGAGGAAAATCACCATCCAAAGCTGCAGGGCAGACTCTGGGGATCAGAGAAATTTTGGCCATTCAATTCCTGGACAATTTCAAATGACAGGGTTTTTAAAGAGGTAACATCATGTAGACCAGGATCAAGATTTAAGTTTGTATGCAAAAAAATTCTGAACACAAAGTTGTCTCTTAAATTAATAAAAGGAAGCAGCTCTGCAAGCCAAATGAAATCCATATCTTCATTAGCTCCTCCTGCATAACCTTGTGATATCAGCTGGGCTTTCAGCTGTTAGGAGGTGATTGATAGTGCTTGTTAAGTCCTCCTTATCTTTCTGAGAGCATTTTTGACATTCTAAATACCATCCTGATAAGATTTGCTGGGCAATTCAATTCAGCATCTTTGAGGCATTCGTGGCAGTAACTTAGAAACAGAAATGACCATGCTTTAGTTTTGAGTTTTTAACCTTTGGGGTTTTTCCATGCTAGGATCCCAAAGGCAGCTCAGATATATCTTCTAGCACATACTAAACATTCTTCC
Organism: Nicator chloris; assembly: GCA_013400495.1. Lineage (NCBI taxonomy): Eukaryota > Metazoa > Chordata > Aves > Passeriformes > Pycnonotidae > Nicator > Nicator chloris. The sequence goes on from WAAE01010726.1 coordinate 445,843, forward strand.
ATAGTTGGTTTAAAACAAATTCTTTGTCACAATGAAGATGTCATCTCAGAAATGACACAAAGTTTATCACTGTTATTCCATTCTGCATTTTCCTCATGTACCAGCCAGTAACTAATCTAATATTTGCCTTGGAAAATAAGATATTATAAGTAGAGAACATCTCCTTAGGAGTATGCATTCTATAATCCTTTCAGGCTTAGTTATTTTTGAAGTTCATGCCTATATATCTTTGATTTCTATTTAGAGTCTGTGACTCTTTTATTATTAGAGTGAAATATGCAAAAAGATATTATTATTTCCTATTCTGAGAAGTATGGACTTTTAAAAAAAGGTTTTCTGTGTGCATTAATTCACTTCAGTCACTTCTCCACTCTGCCTAGAATGACTTTCAATGAATGCATGCATTTCCTAAATAGACAAACCATCTTTTAACACTGAAGTGTAAAAAAGTCTGTCTTTGTGTAGGCAGGTTGTTGGGGCTCCTGGAGAAATCTGTCAATAAGATCATGTTCAGGGAGGGCACTCAGCTGAAACGAGTGCTACGGGCGGCTGCTACTCCTCAGTGTTAAATCACCCAGCATCTCTGCCACACGAGTGACAAACTGCACTGAAATGTGACCTTCAGCAAAACCCCGAGATGTGCCTGAAGGGTGGCACGGAGCTCGAGTCCATCCTGGCCATCTGCAAGGCCCCCAGCGCGTGTCTGCCCGCGTGGGTGCTGAGCAGGCTCCGTGTCCCCAGTCTGTTACCATGGCACCCCCCTGTACGTGACAAGCCACCTCTGTGCTCCGTCTGAAAGAGCCCAGACTTCAGCTGCCACAACAACAGATGGGAGCACAGCCACGGGGCCTGATGGAGCTCTGGGCAGGGAGGGCACCAGCAGCTCTGCTCAAGCCTGCTGCTGGCAGGGCTGGGGACGTGCCACGCCAGGCACGGAGCTGCTCACGGCCACAGCCGTGCCAGGGGTGCCGGGCAGGAGCCTGAGGGGTGATGCTCCAGGAAAAGGGTGCTTCCATGGAAGTGGAGCTGTGTGGATGTGGGTTTCATTCTGCAAGTGAGGCCGAATTTTTAAGTCACAGTGCTGTGATATTTCTCACGAGAAAGCAAGAAAGATATGTAAACATGTCCTCACAACATTGTCACGAGATTTGTAAATATCCTGCACCTGCAGCAACAAGAATGTTGATTCTAACTAACCAGTCATAGAGATGAGGTAGTGATTGAATTGACCAATTATGTCCAGCTCTCTGGAAACTTTTAAATAAGGTGCTGTTTTTGAATAAACTCAGACCTCTTAGTCGAGAGAACAGGTTGGAGTCCATGTGTTTTTAGCGTGGCAAGAACGACACGTGGATGCTAAAAGCTTAGTTGAAGGAAAACTCTCAAGTATCAGGGCAGCAGTAAGGCCTGTGAGAGAGATAAGTTTTCCTAAAACATTTGTCTGTGAAGAATTTAAACAGTCATTTTGTACCTGGTGTTTTGCTGCAGACTTGTTTACAGGATGTTTACAAAGAGGTGCTGTTCTGAGTGTCCAACCATGTCTCTTTTCTCGGAACCATCTATAAAAGAGTATATTTGTCTAATAAAGGAGGAGAGCTGCCCTCTATGTTTGTCTAATAAAGGAGGAAAATTGCCCTCTGAGTCTGGAGACCCTGTGTCATTATTTTTCCTGCCGTCCTGAATCATGTAACAACAGAGCTGATGGCTTTAAAGGGGACAAACTCCACAGAATTACAGAATCCCAGAATATTCCTAGTTGAAAGGGACTCACAAGGATCATGGAATCCAGCTCTTGAGTGAATGGCCCATACAGGCATTGAACACACAGCTTTGGTGTTACTGGCACCATACTCTGCCCAGCAAATCTGAGAGGTAAAATCTTCTCAACTGCGTGGTTTCAAAAGGTGCAGTGACCGTGGTGAGGGCAAAGCACTGCACAACACCGTGCCTCAATCCCCTCTCAGAGGGGTGTGCACACTGGCATCACTCAATGCCTGTAACTCATGCATATCACAACCACTTCTGGATTCCAGACCAAAAAATTCAAGAGATTTGGCTCAGTTTTCATACCATAACAGGAAAGAAGGGATATGCAGAGGTAGTCCGTATTGCATACCAGAGTACCAGACCTCAGAGATTCTTTCCTGTCCTTGAAGCTGCGCACTTCTCAAAATGATTCACCTTGGACAAGGGTAGAGGAAAAGGGCAGAGGACACTCCACTTTCAAAGACAGAGTTCACTAAGTCTGTAAATCAAGATAATAACCTGCAAAGCATCCTCTAGTTTCTTTTTTGTCTTTTTCTTTCTTTTTTTTTAATGCATCCAGCATGATTAATTCCTGTTCAATTGTTTTGAACCTTGGAAGTATGTGTGAACAATAAGATTGGTATTTGTGCTTTTGCAGGCACCGAAGCACTTCTAAAATGCAAATCATTGATGAACTTAAATTATTTTATCGGATTTATGGAAAAAAAGGCAGAGGTTGATTAAATGTTGAGTCTTGGGTGATATTTAATTGTTAAGCATTACGTTAGGAAATAGACTTGCCATAGTTTGTACCATACAAATGGGATTCAGGCTGCAAACAAGGAATGTTAATAACCTCAGTGAGCATCAATGTGTGGGCAAGAGCAGCCTGCTTACAGGGAAGGGGAAAGATTATTTCACTGGCATGGAGCTAAAAGTGAAAAGGAATCTTTCTCTGTAGGAAATGTTTCCTCGTCTGTCCCTTTGCTATGAGCCGTGCACTGTTCTCGTGTATAACTTTTGTTATATTTGTGCTAAATATAAAAGGGGTCACATTAGCCTCCTTAAAACAGAGGTGAAGGAAGGTGTTCCCTGCAGTGAAAGCAGCTGGGACAATGCTGTGCCCTCAGGTCATGGTTAAAAGTGCCTGATTTAAGAGTTCATAACCTGCTCCCATGGTGCAGTGAGTAACTTTAGTTTGCCCTTAATTGTCTTCATTTAAATCTTTGTGTAACTCTTCTCTTCTCACAAATGAATCTTGAGGGAAAAAAACCCAAACCAAACCAAACCAAACCAAAACATCACATTAAAAAAGAAGAGAAAAATATGAAGAAAGAAAAGATTGAACTAGAGAAGCAAATAAAAAAAATCCTACAGAAAGAAGATTTCTCTGAGATGAGTTTCTTTTAACCAAACAGGGTTTGGTTTGGTTTGGTTTGGTTTGGTTTGGTTTGGTTTGGTTTGGTTTGGTTTGGTTTTGACCACTCCAATGACAAATTCTAGAAGGATTTGGGGCAGATCCAGGACAACAGCATTGCCCCAGGTGGCTCAGAACACCAAGTGAGCCCCGTGGTGCCATCCTGTCCCACAGCAGAGTGTGCCACTGGTTTGTCACAGCTTGTGGCCAGAGGGCAAAGCAGTGCTGGGAGCTCCTCACACCTGGAAGCCGTCCGAGTCCTTGCGCTGAAGTCACAGCACAATTAGTTCCAGGAAAGACTCACACTCTGGTTGTGCTTATTAAGCAGAACTTCAGCCTGGTGGAAGCTGACAGGAGTGCTAGCCTAGCTATTAACGGAATTGAATTTTCATCCATTGTGCTGGGAGGGCAGGGGAGGGTGAGTTAGAAACAGTGCTGTGGGTAACAGTGGGGGTGCAAACTGTCCAGATGAGCACAGGAGAAGCTGCCTGGGAGCTTGAGTGGTGAGGGACAGAGATTTTGACAGAAAAAATGTGTGACTTTTCAAGCTGCTGTCTCTTTGTGTTGGAGAATAAACTGCTCTTTTGGATTCCTTCTTTCAAAAACCATACAGGTTAATGCAGAGCCAGCAGCCACCTCACCAAGAGTGAAAACTCTGCCTGTTGGCCTGCTCTTGTTGCTGGTATCAGCTCATGAGGTTCTCATGGCTCAGGGTTAGAGTGAAAACAAGGAGAGATCCAGCCACTGAAACAGGGTTTAATAATGAAAATGGCAAAGGGCAGGAGAGGGAAGAGGAAGGGGGAAGGAACACAGAGTATTTATCCAGAACAGTGACATTTCCAGGCTTTCCCTAGATAATTCATTTTTCCATTACTGAAAATGGTTATTCTTACTGGAAGAATAACTACAGATGGTTTTTTTAAGAAGCTCAAAAATGTGAAATGAGCAAGTTACACTTTAATGGAATTGAATCACTTCAAAGTATACATTCAAAGCCTGCTGGCAAATTTTTTGGGTGGCTGACTACAAACAGCAAAAATCCCCCATTTGTGGAGGTGTGATTTAGCAGACCACTTCTTTGCACTGACTGATATTTGTATATTTGTCACTTCAAAGGTGATGAATTAGAAATATCAAGCATCATTAAAATCAATGGGAGTTTGCTCTTGACCTTACTGAGGCCAGGATTTTACCCATTATCACTGATCTCTTTGTTCTTCTATTTTGTCACTTTGCTCTGCAGCTGTGAAACTTTTTCTAACTTATGTTTTATCTCCTATGTAGAATTGTAATCAGTACAGGATTGGCTTCCAGGGGAGCTAATCTGTACTTACTATGTTATTATCAGGCTAAATTACCCTTAATATGCTGACTGTACACCACTTTGAGAGGTCCTGTCACTGAGCATTTCTCACGGTATAGCAGGTATAGATGACAAGATCATGTTGATATACCTCTTACCTACTCTAAAATATAATTTTGATCCCTTGTCATGTGCAGATTCCATAGGGTCTCTACAAGATGGGATCAGGATGAACATTATACAGGGATGTCTGAATGCACCATGTGTTTTAGAGCAGCAGGAGTCCTGGGGACAAGGAGTTATTTTCACAGAGCTGATGATAAACAAGCCTAGGGCACCCAAAAAATGAATGGCTGTTGGTTTTATTAAATAAAAAACAAACAACAACAACAAAAAACTCCAACTCTTCCATTATTGTGAATGAAATCAAGCTTTTTCTAGGAAGGTGTTGGTTCTTCAGGAAAAGGAAGCAAACAAAACCCAAAATCAAATCACAAGCAAACTTTAAGAGCTAAAAGAGAAAAAAGCAAAATTCTTGTCTCTTTTAGGACACAAATTACCTTTCCTGGACAGATGTAACCCCAAAAAGGTTTTTCTTTCAGCTGCTCTTTCTTCTGGTCTCTCCAAAACCACATCCACTTGTAGTTTGGCTTTTTTCCTGGGAAGAAATCCATCAATTTGGCATATTGGAGGTGGAAAACATGATGCAGCAATTTGTTAATGGAGAGTATATTTTCATTCTGTGAGAAAAATCACTGATTATGTGCAGTGGTAAAAGTTCAGGGTCTTTTAAGCCCTCTTTCTGTGTAGTGCTAAGTTCTAATTTCAGTAGGAACTGTGGTAGCTGCAAGTCATTGCTTTTTAGCTCCATACTGAACCAATGCAATCAAATGTGAAATGGAAAATGAGAAAAGTAATTAATATTACCAGTGGCATTTGTTTAAATGTTGCTCTTCAAAAGCACTTTAATTACAATATGCTTTTCATGTTGTTTGAGTTCATCTATATAGGGAATACAATCATTAATTATCATAATTAAGACACCTGAATTCAGCCTGACTGGCATTTCTTCCGCCCTGAGTTGTATCGTTGTTTTATCTCTGACAGTTAGGTTTTCAATCAGATGTTATCTACTTTTTCCTAATCATTAAGAAATGCTTTACTAATTAGCACATGAAATTCATCCTACATCAGACTGAATTGAATCAAGGTCTATTATCTTGAACAGTAAGACACTTCAGAATTCACAGTAATAGGGCATGAATATGTGATACAGTTCATACACATTTCATGAACCTCCGCGTTGCCGTTATTTTTTCAAGACTCTACAATTAGTTATGCCATTTTCAGGTCACTTAATTCCCTCTCACTGTTTAACAGTCTGGTAGATTACAATGCTCTAAAAGCCCCAGTTAACTCTTCCCATGCCACGAGCTTTTCCATTCCTCAGTAAAGACGCTTTTCTGAAACCTTTCCTTCACGTCCTGAGAAACCATCTGCCATGTACAAAACTTGCCCTGAATATTGTTTATTAAGACAGGAGGACATATTTTCAACTATTATGTCAGTTCTAATTTTAATTCCATGCACGTGAATCAGTTCTTGACTGATCCACAGCTACTGTGCCAAAATTTAGCCATATTCCTCACCTGATCTTCCACTGAAGATATTGTCATCATGGAAGGAACCAACCAGCTTGGGACCAATCTAAACCTGATTAAAAGCTTTTAATCCTGTTTGTAGTAAACTGTCCTAAACGCAAGGGAGAACATGCTCTTGCCCTTCTCTGTTCTCCAAGGCACAGTTCCCTAAAAAGTGATCAGTTTTAATTTGCTTTGATTAAGTAAGGGAAAGGATGTTGGGTTTTAGATTTACTTACAGGAAGTTATGAAGGCCAGGCTATAGAACTGCACAGAGAGATTAAAATGATTAAGATTTCTCATTTATGTAATAAACCTTACAGTGTTATAGTTTTTATATTCAGATACTTGGCATGAATTTCAGACAAAATCTCCTATATGTGGATTTATTTCAAATATGAAAATTTGTACCAGCCTGCAAATATCTATTCTTTCATGGTTCTAAAAAGTGCAAGTTTCTCATTTAGGCAAGATAAAAACACAGAAACTTTTTAATCAAAGAAAGGTAGAGGAATGTTGTATAAATCCTGGATACTTAGACCTTCTCACAAGGCCTCATTTAGGTACTCAAGGCTAAGTGGACACCCTGCCCTGGGCTGGAATTCCTGTGCAACCACAGGAGCACAATGGATTTAAGAGCTGATTTCTGTCCCAGCAGACCATGCCTGGGTTGTTATTCTAAGCCATATCTAAATAAATATTCCACAGTCTTGTGCATGCTGTGAATGGGAGATTTTCTGGATGGTGACAACTTTTTGAGGTGGAATGGCCAAGTGGCTTTTAGCTGGATATTTCTGTATTTATCCAATCCAGTCCTGTGCATTTAACCATGGAAATCTGAGAACCTCCTACCAATGCTGCTACCACTGGGAAGCAAACCTGCTTGTGCAGCACTGGCCTTCAGCAGTGTACAGCCCCCATTTTAGGACATAGAGGTAAGAAAAACATCTCCAGATTGTGAAGAGTTTGCAATACAGAGCCATGAACTCCTCTCAAGCCGTGTGCCAAGGTCAAACTGGAGCTTCTGATACATGAGTGCACTTTTGTGGTGTGCACCTCAAAATCCATCCCTACTTCATATCAGATCAATTATTTGGTGATGTTTTTTCAAAGCACGGTGTTTCTGACTCGCAGGGGTTATTGAAGAAAAATTCTCTCATTTTCTGTGTGATTGTACCACAGCTTTATGAGTGAAAGGGCTTGAATTGGCACTTCCCCAAGGGGACTCATGGATTTAGGAGCTATTTCCTAGCCTGCTGCCTTAGACTCTGAATTTCTTGACCTTAAGGATAGGCTGTAACAGGCTTCTGTTTCCCAGGAAAAAACTATCAAGCTTTAGTGCTTTAAGAATTTAGTTAACGATTTCTTGTTTAAAAGTTGAATTAGTGGCTGGAGTTTTACAGGTGTTGAGTCTTTACAACCCCATTATCTTCAAATTCATTTTTTAATTGAATGCTCAGTATATCACAGAGCTTCTGAGCTTGCCAAAATAGAGTTTGTACCACCCTTAGTTGCATCTGTGAATATTTGAATATTTTGGATTCAGTGAAATTGCACTTATTAGGTCTTGGTAGCATGTGTAGGATTGGGCCCATGAAAATGAGTTTGGAGTATTATTTCCATAATTTTTGTCCTTTAATTTCAGATAAAGATGGTTTCTAAGAGTTTATTCTCTTTGGGTTTCCTGTTGTAATAAATGAGAGCTGATGCTGTATTTCCGTACCAAATATTCTCTTAGAAGTGTGTCAGGTAAGGAATTAGCTCTTCCCTGTTTTCCCTTTTTAACAGAGGGTTAGTGAACCAGCTTATAGAAAGCACATTCAGTGAGGAGCAGGAAAAAAATACCTCAATCAAAACAGCTGTACTGCTGAAAATGAATGATTACTCCTCGGGGAAGGAAGTAGGGTGGGAGAAGAGCTGCATCATGCAATTCAGTGGGAAATAACGTTTGTGTAGAGGCTGGAGAACAGCATAAGATTTCCTTGCACATCCACACCGTGCAAGTGTATTTTTGTAGCGCATCATTTCTCTTTAGCTGCTGTGTTCAGTTACTGCTCATCTCCCTGAGGGATTTTTATTAGTATTGAAGGAGACTTCACCTGGAAATGGAGTAGCCTGAAATTTGACAAGTTGGAAAAATACTTACATTTTTATTTGAATGAAAAAATGTAGCCCTAAAAAAAAAAAAAAAGCAGGGGAGGGGGAAGTAAACATGCATTTCAACAGTCTCAAATGGTTACTGCGCCGCTTATGGAAAACAACGTCATTATGACACACAATTAATTAGTTAATTACAGAGGTATTTATTATTTTCATGGCGGGGATCGTACTGTAAATAGTCCATTATTCTATTTGTAACCATAGAATCCGTAAATAAACAAAATAAACAATGTTTTTTCAGTTTGTGATCATTTATACAGTGAGAGAAAGCATTGCCCGGGTGCTGCACTGCCCTAGCAATGGCTTTCCAAGCAGGCAGGGATGCACCTTTGGGCCTGGAGACTCAGGGTTTGAGAAGGAAGAGGTGAAGTTGATAGTGGGATCTAAGATATGGATGAAGTTGAGGCATGAAAATCGGTTCCAGTCAACCATGCTGTGCCTGGCTGGTGTTTTCACAAAAAGGCTGTGTCTGACGTGGATTTCAGTAATTTAGTGAGCATCAAGTCACTTCCAGAAGCATCACTGACCCCTGTGTTGACACGGCAATGAGAATATTTCTGGAGCTTATATTATTTATGATAAACAATTAATGAATTCTTTCTGTGGTAATGTGTGCTATTCCTTCTCCATATTTTTGTTTCATCTTCCTGTTACCTGTTTTTTTTACTTAGCCTTTTGCTTTCCATGACTCACCTGCCTCCTATCTCTGACCAAAATTCTTGTTTTGCAGACTACCTTGTGCATTTTGCCTTTAAAGCTAAATGTTGGAAACAAACATGTTCTAAATGCCAACAAAGCAGGAAAATGTCTTCCAAAATGCTATGAATTCCCACAGTGGAAGGGATGTGGAAGGGAGATGGAAGCGTGCAACACAGCACAAAGAGTGAAGAAACAGCATCCAGCTTCTGAACTGTGGTACCATGATCCAAACTGGCACCGTTTCCAACTCAGAGCTCTCTGTGTGAGGCCAAAGTCTCCTTCTTTGTGCAGTCTTCCCTGCAGAACAGCAGCTCCCCTCTGGCAGCATCAGGAGTTGGCAATGCACGACAAACGGTTTCATGGGGCCTTGCTAAGCTGGGAAGGGAGAAGGAGGGCAGAGTAAGCCCACTATAATTTTCCTTTAATATTCTTTCGTTTCACTCCTTCCCGGGGGCACAGGCAGCCCCAGTTTGGATTCAGGGGATGAGCTCACCCCACTGGCACATCCTGCTCCCACATCTTGTGGCTGTAGGCAGAGCTGTGCCCTGTCTGGGGACCTGTGTCTGCTACAGCGTCAGGACAGGGGACTTGTAGCCCTTGGCTGGTTACATGGGAAATTCTCATCACAGCAAAGGCACTGGGAATTGAAAGCAAGCTGTTGGGCTGCCACTGTCTCCTGAATCTGCACTGTGACTCCAGCCTGTCCACAGGGAGCAGCTGGGCCAGGAGCTGAGCTGGCATAGCAATCACACCCTGCCCTTTCTGCAGGAGCTTGTCTGTGGTCACTCATGGCTTGTGCTGCTTCCCATTCCTCAGGATTCCCTTGGGACAGATGTGTCAGTCTGTGCTCAGAGCTCCTGTCCTACAGGACAGCTCTATCTCCAGCATCCCCTCCGGGATCCTGCCCACAGGAGATGCAGAATCCAGCAGAAAAGTGTTGTCTTCTCCCCTGCAAGGACGGCGTGGCTCTGGTCCCACATTAGTGCCACATTTTATAATGCTGTTCTCCCTCCTGTTGCTCTCTGAATGCACAACTTCAGTTTTCTGCCTTAGAGGCTTCACGAGCTGAAATCCATTCTGAGGGAAGGAGAATAATGGAAAGCAGCAAAAGTGCTGCCTGGAATGGCCTTGAATGTGAACACATCAACACTGGGTGTAAGACAAAAAGCTGAAAGATAGAAGATTGAAACCTCAGATATAAGAGAGCTTAAATTAAAATTGTTTTATTCTACAACTGCGAGATGCTATGTGTGAAAACAGACTTACAAGATGAAAAGATTGCAGAAGGAAATTGCTTATGCCACAATATTTCTCTGGTTCCTTTCTCAGCTCTCTGGTTTCCACCCATTCCTTACATATATACCAAGTTCATTTTCTTACAAGTAGTTATTTTGTTTTGGTTTTGAAATAAGAAAATAGAAGGCTGTAGTAAGAGTAATTTCCATGTATTCCCCATCTCATATTTTTCTGGTTTTCTTTCCCTCAGCAGTCTGTCTCTCTCTCAAAATCTCTGCTACTTGTGCTTAAAAAGCAACCCACACATTTTCCAGTAGTATTTCCACTCTCCAGGATAATGTTTTTTGGACCAATGAATTGTAATATTTGAGAGGAAGAAAACATCTTCTAAGAATTCTTCTTATTTTCACCTTTTGATGTTCTCAACTGCCTTTTTTTCCTGAAATCTGATGGGTTGCAAGACAAGATTTTAAGTATTTACAACCATCTCTAATAAACCGCTTCATGGATATTTATGAGGTGCTGTTTTAGCAGGCTGTATTATAATATTAATCAAAATCAAGGCTGCCTCTTGGAAACACTCCAAGAGTTAGATCTTTGCTGAAATCTTTCCAGGTTTCTTTATTTTTCCCATTCCTTTTGTTTTTTGTTGTTGATAATTTCCAGTTAAGTTATTTATCAGATGATGTTTGAATACATATGAATAGAGTTTTGACAGGAACTCAGAGAATCCTGAAATTAATCTTTGTTTTAATGTTTATTCAACACTTTTATATTTGTTTTCTGTTTATTTTTAAAGGAAAGGAGCAATATTAGCACCCTGCTGTGCCACTAAAATTACCTTGTATGAGTTTATTGCTTACAAGCAGAGATGTCCTGGCATGTTCTGAAGGCTTGTGTATGAATCCTTGGTGCGATTCTCACATCCCTCACTTAGAGGTCTGATGAACCCAGCAGGCCAACAGGTACAATTCCAAGCACCTGTTCCAGGTTAGGGATTGTTTTTTCTGAAAGCTCGACTTAAGACCCTTAATTCTTAATTTTCAGAGGCATTAAGTCTGGCTGTCAGTGTGTGTTGAATGTTTCAAACCTCCAAGAGAGCAAATAAAGTTTAGTGGGAGTTTTTCAGATGGGGTCCTTAACGATTCTCAGAAGTTCACAAAGGTAAGGCCAGGCCAGCTGGGCACAAACCCCCTGCATTTCCTTGTTTATGTGTGCATGTATTTCTAAACTGGATATATTATACCCCTACTTTTTAGCCTGTTAAATTGAAAGCCACTCTGGTGTGGTCAAACAGGATCAAGATCAGAAATTGTTCCTATTGTATGTTGCTTTGGGTTCAGTATCTGCCTGAGACTTTATGAATCTTCAAGAATTGTTGCAGAATTGCTGGGGTTAGGCCTAAACCAGCTCTTAGTTCTCTGCTTTAATGTGATCATTTCCCACAAAATAATTGCTGGGGTATAGAACCACACAGGAAAACTCCACAATAAACCAAAAAATCTACAGGCGTGATTTGGGAAAGACCAATGCCATATAAAATACTTATACAATATGGAATCACAGCAAAGCCATGCCAAAGAATAAAAGGTCAATCATGAAATAGATTTCATTTCAAAATGTTTTTTCAGCTGTAATGTCCTGGGATATCACCTGCAGCACAAGTTATTTGAAACCTGCAATATTGTTTTTAGTGCCTTTCCCTTTGCCCTTGCAGCACAACCACTGCAGTACGTGCAGCTGCAGTTAGAGATTACTGAGGGCCACTGCTGATCAGAACTAATTAGAACACCTCTTGTGTGCTTTATTGATTCACACTCAGCTTTGGTCCATGGTTTTAGGGAATATCATGGTAATGGATCTGAGGGCAGATGAAAAGTCTGAGAAATAATAAATGTTGTTCAAACGGTCTTACAGGTGTGGCAGGAGTTGTCATGGTCACTCTCCTGCTCTTACACAGCTGCATTTTGTCCATGTTAAATTTAACTCTAAGGGCCCAATTCAGCACTCCATTGCACTGGTTTGATGCTGCTGAAATTCCATTGATTTCCACAGAAATGCAGCAGCTGAGGGCTCATGAAACAAAGTGGCCTTCAGGCCCCAAGTCATTCAAACACTGTTACGTTTTAGAGACTGAAGGACTTGGAAATGTTACTATTTTTAGCAGGCTGATAACAGGCCATCAGTCTCCTCTGCAGCACCGTCTGGGAGTCCAGAGCTATAACAGAGCAAGTGGTTAAAAATCAGCCATGAGGAAACAGGAGGTGTCCAAAAGGTTGGTGGAATCTTCAGGAGAAGAAACATTTCTGTCTTTATCTAAATCCCAAAGGCTTTTTACTGTTGTTGAAGTCAGGATATCCTCATTAATGTTGTGGAATCAAGTCTGACTGAAGTTTGGGGGTGAGGAAGAGGTTATGGAAGTTGCCCTGAGAGAATGTAGAAAAAAGAAGAATGTGCTTTGGGGGCAGGGAGGAGGAATATGCAGGGATATGATATTTTCTGTCAGCAGCCTGAATTCCCAGCAGTGAGAACTTCTGACCATTAGAGCAACATGGAGGCTTCTGGCAGAGACCTTGTGTTCAGTGGTGTCCCACTCTGTGCGCTGGATCATCTGCAGTAGAATAAACAGTCTTTAGCCATTAGAAATGCAGGCAGAGAAATTGTGGTTTCTCTTGTGCAGAGATCTCTGGACAGGGTAGTTTTATCTGGCCAAATCCGCTTCTACCTCTGCAGCCTCCCTTGTGATGTGCTGAAATGGCACAGGCAGTCTGGTGCACTAAGCTGAATTCCATCCTAATAGATTGAGCGAATAATAAAACTTTAATTTGCCTGTGCCTGCATTCCCAACACTGCAAGTTTGCAGGGAGGGCAAACAAGGCATTGTCAGGGACGTTACATGCAGAAATCTGCTCTGATTGACGGGGAGTGCATCAGCCTTGACATATTCTTGCAATATTTTTCAGCAACAGAAGGAAAGAGAAGGATGCATTACATCAATCAAATTAACAGGGCAAAAAGGCAAATGCAAGGCAAATGTCAGTTCACCCAGCAGATACCGTTCCTGCCCAAGTTAAAAGGAGAGAGTAAGGTGGGCCATTGTACCCATTATTGGTCTGCCATACAAAATAGACAATTACTTGTGTTGTTTGAGACAGTTTGGCTGTTCTCCTGAGCTGAACTGCTGTGCTCAGCTCCAGTGTTATACAGTTGGAGCCCGTGTGCTGGAGAGAGCAAGCAGAGAAAAAGCTGCATGCCTGAATTAAAGCAGTACCCAGTGAAATCCATTGTATTTTGATTTATAATTATGGAAATCCTTTTATCCATTGTGTCAAAGTGATTTGAAAACACCCAAGCAGCTCCACAGCACAGGTATGGCTCATGATATCAGCTCCTGGAAATTTGCCTCAGGTACACCTCAGCTGACAGCCTGGAGGTGAGTGCCGAGAAGGCACATCGCTGGATTTGCATTTTCCAGATGCCAGGGACAAGAGGCAATGCCGAGGGAACCAAGCTCTGCCATGTTTCGGAAGCTCTGTGTACACTGGCTAAGAAATCCTGAGCCCAAGCTACGTATTGTCCTGGTTGAGGGCAAACTTGAGAGGAAAACCTCCAAATGGGGTCTCTCTGGAAAGCAAACCCAAACGTCCTCTCCCCCAGTCGGCCCGGAAAAAATCCCCTTAGAGAAAAGTGGAAAAAACTGTTTATTTAACAAACAAAGTGCTCACAAACATAACGAATAATATGAAACAATGAAACCTCTCGCCGTTCTGAAGAGAGATGGCAGAACTGAGAAAGTCCCTGCCTGCCGTGGGTGTAGGTCGGCTCCCTCAGTCCCTTATCAGTCCCTGGGCGCTGCAAAATGCCGAGGTCCAGGCCCCGACGGGCCGCAGGCCTGAGATCCGAGTGTCCCTCTGGTTTTCAGTCCAGAGCAGGTCTGAACAGCTCCAGGAAAGAGAGAAAAAAAGCAGTCCAGGGAGGTTGTCTGCCTCAGCTAGCTAAAACCAACTAAAAGCAGAGATCTCTGTCCGTGCTGCAGACAGCACCGTCCAGGAGCAGGATGTGGAGCAGTGAGGGCAGTTTCTGAAAACAAATGGTGCTTTTTCTTTCTCCCCCTCGCTCTCGGAACCAGTGTTAAAGGCACAGAACACAACATCCAACACAAACAAAACAGACGGCCGGGGATACAAGCACCACAAGGTCACCCCAGGACACATATCCAAGCCACTTCCTCTGCCCCCCGGCCCACAGGACAGACGGTGCCCGATTCCTCTCCTGGGGAACTCATCTCTTTGGGGGAGGATGAGGGCTTGTGTCCTTCCGTCCCCTGCGGCCCTGCCCGCAGGCTGCAGCCCGCACAGCACAAACGATGGGCAGGTTTTTAGGAAGAGGTCTGCCTTCTCAGACTTCCTCTCAATAATCACAGCTTGACAATCTCAAAGCAGGCTCCCAGCAAAGTACAGTTCAGGCAGCAGGGTGGCTCCTCACCGGCTCCTTGCTCTGACCCACAAGGGTGTTTAATGGAGACACTCTGGAGTGGATCTCCTGCTGAAGGCCAGCCTGCTCAGGCACTTCTCCAGCTAATTTCCCTTTCCCTGCAGAGCACATTCCCCCTCCATTCAGGAGGTGCCTGTCTTGGTCAATTCTCCCGAACAGCCACTTGGAAAGTATTTTTTTTTTTTTAATTTTTTTTGCTTAAACAACCTGCCACAATATCAGCCTCTCGCACAGTTCATGTATCAGCCTGCCGATGCTACAGGGGTGTTGCTTCATCCTTGATGAGCTGTTAAAAACAGGTGCTCACCCTGAGGGTTTGACTTAAATCCAACAGAATTAAGAAATGTTAAAGGAGGATCTGCATCTTTCAAGCAGACCCATTGTGTCTTGGTGCTGTAGATAAGCTCCAGTCAGTGTAAGAAGAGGCGAAGTTTCACTCCAGTAAGAGCAGTGCAGTTTGAAATGTTGGCAGCTGATAAGTGCAGGTGAGGATAAAGGCTTGTCTGCATCAGTCACTTGCATTTCCCTTGGAATATATTTTTCTTTGTTGGAAAATCCTGTAGATATATGCACCCATCTGCTTCTCAATCCACATTATCTTACTGCTAGTGTGCTTAATTATATCCTTTCCATAAAATCCCCAATTTCAATATGTCTTGGAAAGTAGAAAGTATATTCTACACCTTCTTTCTAAAATAAAATATCCTAAGTATCTCTCTGGGCCTCCAACTTGAGAGACTTGAAAATGCAAATGTAAATAGTTTTACTTGTCACTGAAGAAACCTCTAGACTCCAAGATAGTGCAGAGTCTATTCTCTATATCATTGTACCTGTATCTTTTGCTTCTGAAAATATTGACCCAAAGGACCTTTGCACACCTCAGCACAAACACAGGCTGAGTGAGAGCTGGACATGAGAAGGTGCAATTTGGAAGCGTGTTATCTCTTCATTCTGAGAAATTCTCACACTTTCCCGTATATATTTTGTTCATTTTTCTGTCATGCAGGGAGAAAATAAAGCAGAAAGCTTTCTTTTGCACTAAACTGAGGTCCTGTCCCTTCCCACTTGCATTATTCTGGGATTAGGTGACACTATGTACCTTTAATTTCACTTATTTACATTGACTTGTATTTAACTCCTTGATAATGGGATCCTATTCAAATATATTTGGTTTATCTCTTTTGACTCTGCAAGTACAAATAATACCAAAATTTCAGTTGAACTTTCATAAAGCTGGTGCTGTCCTATGGTAAAGTCAAATAATCACATTGATTTTCACTTGGCATCTAGACTAACTCTTAAGGAATATATGTGGTAATTGATTTGTATGCTAGAGTTGCTGCAGGGTTTATTTTCAAAATGAGATTTTGGGGTAGGGTATTTTTTTGTTAATTAAATATATTTAAAAGGATTTATATTCTATTCTTGTTCAAATAGACTGAATTTTCAATGACTTCTACTAAAATGTTAGGTGATCCTCTGCAGTAAATAACCCTTTTTGTGAGATAATGCAGGAGTCTGAGAAATCCTTATTTCTGCATTACTTCTCCCAGACAAAACCAAATATTACAGTTATCATTTGGGATCCTATTGTTTTAGTGTCATTTTAAAGACACCAGAGTGTGGTGAACACCTTTTAATGAGTAGTGCTCCAGCTTTTTTAGTTCAGCTCTTAAATTTTCCCCCTTGTTTAGCACTTCTGCTTTCACTAGAATCTTTTGAGTAAAAATGACGCAGATTTCATTGGGAAGTTGCCTTAATAGCACCACCTCTTTTTGTGACTGTGTCAGTCCGGTGGGCTCCAGAGCCCCCAAAGGCTGCAGCTGGAGGGGCGTGTGCCTTTGCCCAGCTCCAGCCCGGCTTTGGGCTCTCTTCCCGGGGAGAGGGGAGGGACAGAGCCCTCCTGGGGCCAGCAGGAGTTGCAGACATGGAGCCAAACCCCTGGGCACTCACACTGAACTGGGCTGGGTGCCGCTGGCATGAACGCTAAAAGAAAATCTAAGCATGTGGGATGGCATTTCTGATACATTTAAGAGCCTATTTAGTGACCTGTCAGGTGATTTGGATTTATTTTTAAGTGATCATAAAAGCTTGCAGTGCAGAAATCAGGTTTTTTTAGAGACATGTTTAAGAAGCCAAATTTATGAGTTCTGATGACGTTGCAGAGCAGCTGAGAAACTTCAATGCATCTTCCAGCTTTTATTGCTCTGGTCGTCAGCTCCAGCGGGTATCAGTTGGGTGTAAAGATGCTTATTAAAACTGCAGTCTCGTCCTTCCTGTGATAGCTCTCCTATATTTATCAAATATTTCTGTGAGGGTTTCAGGGGGTGACAGCCCAGGAAAGGGATGACATCTATCAATTGATTGATAAATTGAACTAATTTTTGAAATAGTTTAGTTCCTGCCCCTGATTTGCTAGACTTCATAATGGCTGCACAGGTAATTCGGCCTTTTTATCTTCTGTCATGTACCTTTGATAGAAGCAAGAGCATTCTTCTGTCTTGGGGAGAGGAAGGAGGATATGTCTGAAACACAGCCAAGGATTAAACCATGCAATATGATAATAATAATAATGAACACACCTCTAAAATAACAGAAAAGCAGTTGCCAGATTTTCAGCTGGGCTTGCAGTGGGCCATCAGCCATTGACATGTTCAGATGTCTCTTCAGGGAGTGCATTTAAAGCTTGTCATCTTCAGCTGATACACACCAAGAAGGGATGTGTTCCAAGGACACTTGACATTTATTGAGACAATTATTTAGTCAACCAAACCTCTACCTACTTGTGCAAGGTAATCGACCCTGATCTCACTCAGGGGGCTGCAAAAACACACACATCACTTTGCTTCTGTCTTCAGAGAGAATTAGTGACAAATCCAGGTTTACAGGGCACAGGAGGGTTCCTGGCCCCCAGTGCTGTGTTTGGGCTATTGATGACATCAATCATAGTGAAGGCACAGTGCAGTTGCCAGCCCCACTAGGTATTGCTGGTTTTTAAAGATATCCAACACCAAATCACAAGCACTTGAGCTTCTTTGCAGGAAGCAAGAGGTTTGACCTGCATTCTGTCTCTGCTGAAGAGAAATGCAATGCATTTATCACAGGAAAAAAGTGTAGACTTGAGATTCAGTCATCTTCCCATGTATAAAGATTTGATGTATGTTATTAGAAGCTACCTACCTGGGCTGTATTTTATTTAAGCTTTTAGAGCCATCTAAATCAACTTCTTTAGCTTTAGGAAGACAAAGATTGTAAAACAAGTTATCTGAGCATCAGGAGGACTGCTGCATTGATTTATACCTGCTACATACAGTAGGTGTGTAATTCACTTATAAATCACCAAGCTGGTGCATATTTTCAGAATTATCTGGGTATTTGGTTAGTGCAAGTTTAAATGAAGTAATATGAGCACGTGCTTGCTTTTTGTAAGGCAAGGGAGAACTACAGGCAAACAGAAGTGTTAAAAATTATTAAAGGCACCAGGAATACAAAGCTATTATTCCTACACTGTCAATGCTTAGAAAAATGCTTGTTGAAGCATTGTTCATAATAATGATATTACCTCTGTGGATCAGGATGCCTTACCAAGAATGGGGTGCATTTGCTGTACCTTTATAAAGTGGTGTTGAAGAGTTAGGTGGTTCTCCAGCAGGTTGGAACTGGATGTCTGGAATGACTTTCCTCACAACTCAGTTGCACTTACATGCACGAGAATTATTTCTTCAGAAACACTCATCTGGAAATAAGCAGGAGCTGTGGGAAAAGGTAAAATGACTGCGCCATTTTTCGTCCTTTAAATAGAAAAGTTGTCTGAATTGTGGAATTTATTTAGCTGCTGTACAAAATCCCTTGCCATGCTGACTCGAGACCAAATATCTGCCTTGGCTGTAGCAGCCAGCTGGAGCAGAGCTGCACAACTTCTGGAGAAAGGATGGCAGGACAGGATGTGGCTGGAATCACAGCCTGGTTGTTTTCATTTCCCCAACTTTGAGACAGCCATTCACAGCTCCCCTTGATGACCAAAAACTTCTTAAATAAAACCTCAACCCAACCCAGCCCAAAAAATACACAACCACCCTAACCCCAAAACAAAAGAAAAAAAAATCCCCACTAAAAACTCAGAGAGAGACAATACAAGCATGGCTTTAAAGTGATTGTTTCCTTATGACTTTGATCTTTGTTTCTAAAAGAAATTCTGGATCTGGGGGGAAGGGAGAAAATGTGATCATTCTTTTACCCCTAGGAGTAAGGTGCTAGACAAAGCTGCAGAAGTATTTAGTCATACCTCAGTTTCTTCTCCTTCTTAATGAATTTGGCTGATGAAGTACTTCTGACATTGTCTGTGGAGCTGTCATTTTTCTCATAATTCCCTATTCATAGGGAAATGATGGGGGGATATTTCTGTATGGCTGTACACTCCTACGACCCCCCTGAAACAAGCCCTTGCCATTGTCTTCCTTACACAGCTATTGTGCTAGACAGCTGGAAAGTAACTGAATTCTGCATTGCCAAGAGCTCTCTTTTTAAACAAAAATTGATATTAAAGAAGTGCAAAGCTGTGCTTTAAGAGTTAACATCTGAGTATAGTAGGGTCTTCATATTTCCATGGCAACAGCTTAACATGATCAGTAAGTAGAGTGGACTATTTTGCTATGAGGCATCATTAAAAGAGAAATCACGCTGGGAAACACACATGTATCACAGAATAAAATCTCTTCTCCCTGGTTTTGAGAATAGACAGTTTTTTTGTTGCTCTGTATTGATACATTGTTTTGAAATTGCTGTTGCATTAGAAATGCAAACAGTAATTTACTTGGCTTTTAATTACAGTTTTTGTGATTGCAGTGATGTAAATTTAAAGGAGCAGTTTTACAACAGAGGTAATCTGACAGCTGCCACTAAACCTCTTATTTACAATATGTATCAGCACATTTTTACAGCAGCTTTTTGTTGGTGGAGCGCTGCACCGTCCTCTGTGGTGGCAGGGGTGGGCTCAGCTGCCAGTGGAGCCATTTCTATTAACAATATATTGATAGCTGGTGCACCAGCAGTGGCCAGCCTTTCCTGCCAAATCCATTCTTTTTGAAAGGTCAGAGGTCTGCAGTGGCTGTGATGGGACAGGTTGGCTGTCCCTCTCTGCTCCGTGTGCCACTCGCGGGGTGTCACGGGAACATGGGGTCGTTTGTTCTGGAGGTTCTTGTTAATGACTGCTGCCCCTGGTCTCCTGCATGCTGTGGGAGCAAGCAGAGCTCTCAGGGTGCTAAACTCTGCTTACTCCTCTTCAACCTGGCACAGTCTGGATGGAAAGAGCATCTGGAAGTTCTGGCTGCTTCTCTACTGTCAACTTCCATGCCAGTGAGGGAACTCGTCCTCACCTGAGGGTGTGCACCAGCCCAAGACGTCAAGGGTTATTTTAACATCCTGACATGAGCTAACCCTGACAGACTGCACCATCTCCACAGGCTCTGCAGAGGGGTCAGGACAGGCTGGATCCATGGGCTGAGGGACAACAGGGCCAAGCGGCAGCTCCTGCCCTGGGCTCAGCCCAAGGCCATGGAGTGCTCCGGGCTGGGGCAGAGGGGCTGCCGAGCTGTGCTGGGAAAGGCCCTGGGGGTGCTGGTGCCAGGGCTGCACACAGCCCAGGGGCCCGAGGCCGATGGCACCTGGCTGTGCCAGCCCTGGCCCTGCTGAGGGACCCCGAGGGCCGTGCCCAGCAAGACAGCCCTGCTTTGAGAAGGAGGCTGGAGTAGAGACCTCCAAAATCTCCGCCTTCTGAAATTCTTCTAGAGCTGTGTTCAAGATCCTGTTCAGTACTAATTATTTCTTTCCCACACATGAACATAAAATACATTATAACACAGCTTGGTCTCATTAAAATTTGTTTAGTGGAACAGAATCTGAGAGCAGGTTTATTTGGTGATAAGAAAACATGCCCCGTTGTGTTTTTCCCAGGCTGGGGCATCATTAGTGCCAGGCTGTGACACACTGTGTGAAGGAAACATCAGGAGGCTGCAGGAGAGAAAAATCAGTGCTGATACAAACAGTGGGAAAAAAAGGGAGCAAGACCAGTTACAGATTGAACCTTGCATGTCAGTCATGATGAAAAAGTCTTCCAGAGCTACTTGAGCAGATGAAGAACTCATGCATGAAGATGTCAGTGTGTCTTTGACTGTAGAACATGAAAATCCATTTGTTTTAAACTCCCTTTGCCTCACTTGAGTATTTCAGCAACGAACGATTCTTGGCAGAAGTACTTTACTGTGCATGCCCCAGAGAAGACCTAACTGGGCCTTCCAGGTACTGATGACATATAAATAATATTATAATGCAGCCCATTTAATACAAGAGTCAGAATGTGGTAAATGGAGAAAGTTATATTCAGCAGAAATAAATAACATTATTCCCACTGCCAGGGAAGAAATAGCGTGTCAATGCAATCCATAAATCAGGCCGTGTCACTCTCACTTAATCAAATTTACCTTGACATAATTTTACTAAGCATCACCCATGTGTTACCCAGTGTCACCAACTATTTGCATCCTTATGCATAACAGTAATGCAGGTGACATACAGAACAGTCTTGTCTCTCAGGCTCAAAATATATTTGTCACACCTTATTGCTGTCACTTGGCACATAATATCAGACCTATTAAAGTGTAACTCTTATTAAACATGATGTTAAGCTAAGGAAGCTACACTATTTGCAGTTGTGTCATGAAGGAGTGAACACTCAAGATGCTGTGTCCTTGTGTGTTACAGCTCTGTGGGAAGCAGTGCTAAATCCAGAGGGGCTGGAAAAAGTTTGAGGATAGGATTGTCCACTAAAGAGAGCACTAAACCAGGTGGGGTCCAGGTAAGCTCAGTTTTTCCCTTGATTTTGCATGAGTGTATAAGCCATTTCACTATCTTAGCGCTGTGTCCCTTTCAGTGGTTTATTTGTTTTATCCAGCTCGGTTGTGCCTTCAGAGGATTTGTACCATGGCAAGGACATAGCTGAGACTCCTGCAATGTGCTATTGTGTATATAAGAACAAGCAACGCTATAAAAGTATCCTACAGACTTTGATAGTCTCCAATTCATGCAGACCCTGTCAACTTCTATGAGGGATCTTTGCTCAGTTCTTCAAAAGTAAAGAAGCAAGATGAGATTTTTTTTTATTTATTTTTACTGGCACAAAGCTCTCTGAACTTCCAAGTCTGGGCTTGTTGATTTGAGCCAATTTTCTCTTAAAAATGAGGACTGATGCTTTTTCCCTTTTTAAAAAATGAAGCACACAAGTATTTCAGTTTCCAAGCCAAATTTGAACGCCTTCTAAAAAGCTGTATGCTGACCCCAGGTCTATAAAAAACTGTTTTATGTAGGCCATCATGTAAGGGACACATTGCTTTTTGTAAGAAAATAAAAAGGGAGGCAATAAGTTACAAATCCCAAAGCAGCTAAGTGAGAGTGGAGGAAAGTACCTTCAGTTTTCAGAAACTGTAAATTGTGCTGTAGTGATCCTGCTGGAACCTAAGGGAAATGAAAAGAAAAATTGATGTGAAAAGAATTCAAGAGGGGAAAAAATACAGAGTCGGGAGGAATGGGTTAAGGGTGATAAGAAATTTCTGGAAGGTCTGCATGTAAAAATAAATGTCCATCACTGTGGGCATTCTCAGCACCTCTGCAAACATCAGACCCTTCCTGGAAAGGTCCTGGAGCAGGCAGAGCTGTGACAGGAGAACAAGAAAACGAGATGTGACAGAATCAGAAGGTGACAGCAGGCAAAGCACGAGAGGGTCCCTCCTTTGGACGTGGAGCAAGGCAAACACAGATGTGACCATGCAGAAAACGTCTCACGGTTCTGCCAGCCCAGCAGAGGCACAGGGCAGGTCCAGCCAGGGCTGTGAGGAAGGGCTGGCTCTGCTGGCCATGGCAGCGACTCCTACAACACCTGAGAGCCAGTGTTCCCCTCCCTGGACACGGTCCCCAAGGCTCCAGGAGTGAATCCAAAGCAAGGCAGCT
This sequence comes from Nicator chloris, assembly GCA_013400495.1. Lineage (NCBI taxonomy): Eukaryota > Metazoa > Chordata > Aves > Passeriformes > Pycnonotidae > Nicator > Nicator chloris. Next base: position 468,539 of record WAAE01010726.1, read on the forward strand.
CCAGAAGTGTGCCCACTGAGGCTCCAGGTGTGCAACGTGCCATTGCCTGACGCAGGATGTGACCTCCAGACCTCTTCTCAATTTGCATTTCATGCCATTTGTTGAATTTTATTTCTGCTCGTTGCTTTCTGCAGTGCTGCCTTTGAAAGTGGTGTCTGCTTGTAACAGCAATTATGGAATATTCAATTTCTGCGTTTTACAATTCTGCTGAATCTTGTTCAAGAATATATTTCGTGCAGTGTTGTTTTTCTCTCTTGATTGGGAGATCTGGCCTATAAATCATATTTCCAGAACATCTAATCATCTAATGAGCTCCAGATTATAATTTGTGGAAACAGGTGCCCTTTCAGAAGGAAAAAAAATTGACATTTATGCAAATATTTCTTCTAAAAATGAATTTGCTGTCTATTCATAAAAATGCAAGGAAACTTTATCTCTGTGGTTTCCTTGTTCTAATTCATTTCACAAATAAATTTAAGACAGCTAGCAAACTGAGAAAAAATTATCCTTGTTGAGGTGTTATTTCATTCAGTTTTAAATATTAATGTATGATGTTGCATCGTTATGTAGCACTCTTCACAAAGATGATATAAACCATTTGTTAAAGAAAATATGAAGCTTCTGAAATGTCTGCTCATAAATGTTTACAAGAGAGATCATAGGTAGAATTATAGGAAAGGCAAATGAAGAATAGATGAGCCTAGGGAACCCTGGGATAAGACATGGATGGCAAGCAGCCCAAGCTGGATTTCTAAATGATGACCTTTTCTTCCTTGAGATCATATTTTTGCATTTCTAAGCCACACCATACCATGAACAAAGTGTCTACCTTGAGTCTGTATATGAAGTGGGTGTACATAGTGAAATACATAAAATCAGCAATCACAGAGTCACTGAATGGCCTGGGTGGGAAAGGCCCTTAAGGATCACCTGATTCCACCTCTGCCATGGCAGGGACACCTCCCACTGTCCCAGGCTGCTCCCAGCCCCAGTGCCCAACCTGGCCTTGGCCACTGCCAGGGATCCAGGGGCAGCCACAGCTGCTCTGGGCACCCTGTGCCAGGGCCTGCCCACCCTGCCAGGGAACAATTCCTGCCCCAGAGCCCATCCAGCCCTGCCCTCTGGCACTGGCAGCCATTCCCTGTGGCCTGGCCCTGCAGCCCTTGGCAATTGTCTCTCTCCATCTTTCCTGCAGCTCCCTCAGGCCCTGCAAGGCCACCCTGAGCTCAGCCCAAAGCTTCTCCTGTGCAGGTGAACAATGCCAGCTGTGGCAGCCTTTGCTCCCAGCAGAGCTGCTCCTTCCCTCTGCTCACCCTGGAGCCTCCCCTGGGCTCACATCAACAGTGGATGGAATTTTTCAGTGTCTCTACTGCAATTTGGAAGAACTGCAATTTGGTGAAGTCCTGAAAGCCCAGCCCCTTGCTGTGGCTTGGCTGGTGGAGGTGGCACACATGGGGTGCTGGAACAAGGGAAGGATGTTCTGAGAGCAGGGCAGAGAAGGGAGAGGAACGTTTAGGCTCCCACCCCACAGTTATGTTTTGTGGTGCAGTCTTTGCACCCTGTGTGATTTATTCCAGGTGCCCTTCAGCTCCCAGAGCAGCCAGGCTCGCACAGGTAAATCCTGACCCAGCCTCCTGCTCTCCAGGGCTGCACAGACCCCTCTGGTGTGGCATGCAATGCCAAGGCAAATTCCCTCAAAATCTTGGTAAAGAGACAGTGAATGAAGTCTGATGGGAAATTCACTGTGAGAGAAACAAGCAAGTGGATTTTCTTACCTCTTCTCTTAGAGGAATTATGAGAAACCCCCCCCCACATTGAGGCTTTCTCCTTGTTTGCACCCTGCTCACTGAGCTCACCCCAGTCCCCACAAACAGCATCTCATAGCTCATTGCTACCATATAAAGGCTTTATTGAGTTTTCTGAACTAGATTTGGCCTTTATTATCTGTTTGCCAAATGACAGGCAATATTAATGCTACTGCTTTCTTCCAACATACAGATTATAAAAATCTATTTAATTTCATTACAGCAGTTGAATTAATTGTGTATAATACATTATTGAGGGTTTTGCTACACAGGAAGAAAAGCAAATTAAGGTGGCAATAAGTATAATTGAAATCCTTTACTTGTTTAACAATTATTTTTTTGCCTTCTCTTTATATTTGCTCTTCGCAGTTTTGGTTGTCCTACTGTTAATTCCAGCAAAAACAAGTCTTCCAGATTTGTAGCTGTTTTGACACGCCACTGTTAGCTCACTGAAATGTGACAAGTGCAGAAGAGAACTTCTGATTGGATTCTATTGCAATATTATGCTATGCCTACCAGTAAAAAATGCAGAGAAAATTGAATCCTAAAATTATCTGCCTCTCTTCCATTTACTCGCCAAGCCATTTCTCCTATTTTTCAATTATCATCTGGTAATAAATGTGTCATAGTGCAAGATGAGACCTCCATGGAATACAGCAACACTGAAGACAGAATGGAAAATTCAAGAATATGCAAACTTGTTTGGATGCAAATTTGGTCATTATATTGAACCGAAAGATAGGAGCTGGAGAGAAGGGAAGTAGTGAAGCTCTAGAAATTTCCTGTGCTAACAAAAGAGTCCTCTGCCACATCTGCAACTGTGCACCAGAACACGCTTCTTCCAGAGGATTTTCCTGTTCTAAGACGGGTTAGGAGGTTTATGAAGCATTTGATTCCCTCTGTGGGTTTATTTGGGAATTAGTTGGGGCACAGGCATTGGATAAAAGCCACGGCCTTTGGAATCAGTGCTTAAATTTATATTGGCTTCTGTACACAGCCAGAATTTCTGTCTTCATACCAATCCCCTAGATGTCAGAATCCCACTCTCCATTGATTTCCTTCCCTGTCTCTGAATTTGTCCCCAGGAATGTCACACACAAGTACAGCTCCCATCCTGCTGTTAGCCTCACCCTCTCCTCAGACATTTGAATTTCTGAGGAGAAATCTTGAGAGAAGAAAAGAGTTCTCAGATTTTCAATTTATCTGTAGCCTGGAAGGAAAATGACTGTAAATTCTGGAGCTTCTGCAGCTAATTCTAGGGGGAACAGTTTGCCAGCATTGGAATCACGAGGAACCAGCTTGTGGGAGCTCCAGACGTCATTTAGCCTCGCTGAGCAGAACTCTCAAAGCTCTCTAGAGAACTCTCATATGTTTTCAATATGCTAGTCAAGGCTCCGTGGCAGATACTCCTTCCAAATGTACTTCTGCCTAAAAATGCACCAGTATTCCTGAATAATGTCGTGGAACTCCAGGGTGCTGCAGCCTCTCCATGGTTTTACTGCAGGAGCTGGACCATGCCTTTATTTTCTGTGGTCACTGCTGTGCCTGGGACACCTCTGCTCACCCCTGGCCTCACTGTGCCTTCCCTCCTGTTCTTTGTTGACTCGTTGCTGCTCACTCAGGGAAAGGGGAACTGGCTTCCCTTCCAAAGGTCCGTTCACAAAATCTGAATCTTTTTGTTAAATTTAAGCAGTTGTCAATTTCAAGCCAGCTTTAATGGCAGTTGAGTGTCTGATTTATATTTTTATTTAGGATGAGCTCTGGCAAGTGAAGATGCTGAGACAGTCGTGGCCTCCCCACTTCCCTGATACTTAGGGCCCTTTGCTTATTTTTGTAAATCCAACAATGATGTTCTACAGCATCGTGTGTGAGTTCATCATCTGACTGCAAGAGGGATGAGCAGCATTACAGGAGCTGCCTAAGGCATGGACAGGGCTGTGTGTTTACATTGGCCATGAATAAATCTAAGCTGGAATTCCAAAGAAAGTTCCTCTGTTAGAAGAGGAAGGGCCAGAGATAACCGACAAGTGGAGGTTTCCAAATTAATTTGAAGATGTACTTGATAATGATGAGAGATGTGGTGTGATCATGTGAGAGCGATAAGGTGAAAATTAGGTGTTAAAGGAAGTTCTTTAGAGTTTCTGCACTCCAAATATGCTGTTTCTGGAGACTCTTCCCAGGTCCAACAAGCTGTGGGAATTGTCTGGGCAGTGCAAACAGAAACCTGAGATCGTGTAGGACAGCATGACCTACCCAGTGCACTGGGATGTGGAAATGCAGATTTCCTGGCTAAATCCAGAGTCTGAGAATCTTTACCTGCCCTTAGATTTTGGACTGTGTACAACTTTCCTGCAGGGAGCTGGCCAACACTTTTTGGGTGGCTGCACATGAGGAAAGTGCAGGAAAGGAACAAAACGAATCTTTTAGTCAACTTTTCTATCACAGGCATTCAAGATAAATCAAATGAAGAGAAAAATGTGGAAATGGGGTGACAGTAACAGGATACTGGCCCACTGATTTCAGCATAAGTCTTTCTGACTGATACCATGTCAGCAAGAGGGGAATTAATCTGAGACATTTTACAGAATACTTTTGTAAGTTTTGAGAAGCTTCAGGGCAAACCAATTGGAGTCTAGTATTTCCAAGAGCAGAAACTTATTTGCTTTATTTCTTTCAACAGTGGAGAGACTGAGAATGAACATAGAATGAACCTCTAAAAAAATCCATTATTTCCTATGAATTACATTCTTACTGATCTGAAAAAAAAAAAAAACCAAACCCAAAAACAAACCAACCCCAAATTAATTTGAATAATATTTTTTGCTTTACTTCCAGGGGAGAACTATTGTTACACTGACATTCCTAGACATGTAAAGACTGGAGTTCCATATGATTAGTTATTTTTTCTCCCTTCAGTGAGTCTCAGAACTTTTGTTCATGGCTTCATTGCTGAATTTGAGAATCTTCAGCTAAACTGATGGGAAAAAATTCTATGAGTAAAAAAGAAACAAATCTAACCCCCAACAACCCTGAGGAGCCTTGGAGGGCAGAAAGCAGTGATGACAATAGGTAAATTTCCAAGTGACCCAGGCTTCTTTCCCCTGTGGGTCATCAGGGTTACCCAGGGGTGCAAGAAAGGGACGTGTTCACTTCAGAGGAGACCACATGGAGAGCTGAGGAGATAATTCAGGCTCTGTGCCACTGCCTTCTTCTGCTGATTGTTAGATGTGGTTCTCTGCTTGTAACCTGGGTATAGTTAGTCCTCCCTCAACCAGGCTATTTCTTCATTTAGCCTGGTAAGAGCCAAGTTACAAAGAGGCAACCCAACAAAGTCCTTGCCCAACGCTGTTATCTGTAAAGGCTCATTGTAAAGGCTGATTTTTATTTCATTTAAAGCTTCCAGCAGGAAAACTTCACACAGCAAGGTTGGGAAGACAGCCCCCTCGCTATTGTTCTCCACTTTTGATTTGCTGTGAAAGGATGCTCTATTTTAAGAATCATGATTGTCTTCTTTAAAGGGCAATTTTAGGACTGTTCTCTTCAAGCAGAAGTAGATGGAGGTGGAGATAATAAATCCAGCAAAGTATATTATAAAGGCCTAATAAATGTTAGGGAATGTACTTTAGCCTAAGGGGATCAAGACCATTCTCCCTGTGTCTGTCTTACACACACATTCCCTGATCATAACAAGATGAAGTGCAGATTTTATTGCATTTGTGTGACAATTCGAGCCTAGATCAAAAACAGGCCAGTGGAATAAATACGCATCTAAATTAAAAGAAGATTTTCAAATGCTTTAGCTAAGCATTTTTTAATCTGACACCTTTAAGCCACTGCCTCAGCAGAATGGATCTTGAGAGGAGATTAATTTTTGGAATTTGCTACCACACACATCTAATATTGTTTAAATTAGATTTGGTTAAATACTTTTTAGGCTTAAAAACAACAGAATAGCTTGTAGAATTACAATTCTAGATTTACCTGCTTCACCTTGTTGAGGGGATGGCAATAAAAATGTGTGAGAATGTAGTATGTTTGTGGTCACCTTACAGGGACTGGGCTTCTTCCCTTGTGTTTTTGGGAATTTCCTGTCAGCCCTAGGTGGTTCCTCAGCTTTGTTTACTCTAATTTTTAAATCAGTAATTTACTAGATAATTTCAAAATGCTATAAATGAAAAAGTAAACTCCTTTCACTTAAGGAGTGACCTACTCTGTCAGTAAAACACACTGCTTGCCATTCAGTCACAACCAATATCAGCTTATGCTTGGACTTGTGGAGCACAGAAAGTACTAGAATTTAACAATAAACAAACAAACAAACAAACAAACTAAACCCCAAACAAACAAAACCAAAACAAAACCAAAAACAAAACAAAAAAAAATCAACTAAGCCAAACGAAAACAAGAAAACCAACCCAAAACAGAAACAGAAAAAAATCCACCGCATTTTGTGAGTTTTCCAGATCACCCTCAAAATGAAAAGTCCGAGTTCAGAAATAGTTGCTTTGTAAATAGATTGCAGTCAAATGCATTTTCTCCCTAAAATTTTGTATGGAAGATGTTTGCCCTCCAGGCACCAACTCCTGAAGGATTGCCGCAGTGGTGGTACCTTTGGCTTCAGCAAATGGAAAAGTCTCCATTTATTTTTTCACACATTTAATGATGTTCATAAAAAGTAACTCCTTTTCATCAGTTGAGCAAACTTCTGAATAGAAAGAGCATAAATTTATACATTTACATGATAGCCTCAGTGATGCACTTATAGAGGGGAAATGTTCTTAGGAAGTCAGTCTCTAAGTGTCCTTTCTCTTACATTTATTGCAAGCTCAAGAAGAGTAACCAGGAATATTTTAGGGCACTTGAAGATAACTTTAAAGGCACAAAAGGGGTTAGGTTCAGTGGCAAACAATTTGTAAAGCTGCCATTTCTGAAGTGTTCTTACCGTTAGGACGCTCAGGAATTTGAAAGGTTCCCATGATATATAATTTAGTAAGATTTCTGGAGTCTCTCTGTAAACATGAAATGCACCAAACCTTTCACTTTCTTTTTTTCTAAAGTGAAGTTATGATGTTCCTTTCTAAAGTGAAGTTGGAGAGACAATTGCCAGGGGCTGCAGGGCCAGGCCACAGGGAATGGCTGCCAGTGCCAGAGGGCAGGGCTGGATGGGCTCTGGGGCAGGAATTGTTCCCTGGCAGGGTGGGCAGGCCCTGGCACAGGGTGCCCAGAGCAGCTGTGGCTGCCCCTGGATCCCTGGATCCACGGCCAGGTTGGACACTGGGGCTGGGAGCAGCCTGGGACAGTGGGAGGTGTCCCTGCCATGGCTGGGGTGGGATGAGATGAACTTTGAGGTCCCTTCCAATGCAGGCCATTCAGTGATTCTGTGAAACTGAATTATTCTGTGTGCACATCTCAGTATTCCCATCCTATGAGCCCTTTTTTATTCATTCCTTCCATAGGACAGCCTTGCTTTGATACATTTTGCAGAAAGGGATGACAGAAAGGGTACAAATATCTTACCTGAGTACAGGAGCAGGAATACAAAGGGCTCTTCCTTTGAAGAACACATTAAGTTGTGAATTAGAGTCCAGAGTACTCTGCTGCCTTCTTCAGCATCCTGCCCAGCAGCTTACAAATGAGGACATAAAAGTGCAAGGAAGAAGAGATAGATATGGATGTTGGGGAAGATCTGTGCCAGGCACAGAGTTTCCATGTTTGTGCTGTGCTGGGAAATGTCAAGAGAGCATTTTATCTATGACATTTAACGGAGTCATTTCTGTACCACACTGGAAATCTCACTGAGATCCCATATTTTGTCAGCAGAACTCAGGAAACGAGCGCAGCTCCAAGTGATGAGAAACCTTCAGGCCACACCAGCTGTCCCTCCCAAAGGGAGGACAAGGAACAGATGAAATGAGGTGTCCAAATCTGCACAGGATACACACGATTGCAATCTGGGTACCTTTCCTTGGTGTCCAGCTGATGCCCTTTTATTGAAGCTTCCCTCAAATTTTTCAGCATTTTTTCTCACTTTGGTGTATCAAAGCTATATTATAATGGCAGTGTAAAACATACCTGTTAACAGCATTCAGCTTAGCTTTTGCTTTTGTGTGGTGGGAGCATCGTGGATTTTTTTTGGTTTTGGGTGGTTTTTTTGAATGATTTTGCTGCCCAGACGAGCCACAGATCTGGTATAAAGCAGGCCTGTCTCCAGAGATTGCCCATTTCTTAGGTCAAATTTTGATTGCCTCATAGAACTTGATCTTGGAAATCAGGAAAATGCAGCCTCTTTCTTTCAGGAATCTACAATTCAGCAGTAAGTGGCTGGGGGCCTGCCATTAATCATTCATGAGAATCAGAAAGAATATTCAATTAGAGATGTGCTCCGGGACACTTTAATGTTTCTAAACATGACAAGGTTCTGGTGACTGTAAATAGGACACAAGTGACACATTCAACTTTAGGCAATAAAACAACAAATAATATGCACCGATATAAAGTGATTAAAGTGGATACAAATTTTAAATACCTCTGAATTAACTTTATATTCCTGATGTGTTGGGATGAGGTTTGAAAATACCATTAGTAAATGTAAAAGCTTTTTGTTTCCCATGTTCATTTCCCTTTCCATTTCCCTTTGCATATAAAAGCTCAGGTGGACTGATTAACACCCAGGTGAATGGATGCTATTTAGATACCCAGATATTACGATTTGTGTACATACAGGTATTTAATTACCAATGTGATTTCAGCTTGATTTGGAAGTATCATTTTATTTCACATCCCATTTTACTCCTACATTTGGCAGATTCCTCTTTTCTGGCCACCTCAGCTCCATGGCTTGGGTGTTCACCTTACAGCACAAACAGTGCCAATCTTGGCTGCTTTGGAGTGAAAAAGGAAAGGTGAAATAGTCACAGTGGATTGTTCTACTTCTGAGAATAACTCTCCTGCAAGGGGTAAAATAATTGCCTAATTCCCATACCTATGCTATGATAAGTTTTAAAGATCAGTATCACAAAAGTTGTTTGTCTTCCATGAGAATAATAACAATTTTTGGAAAATTGTATCCTTATGAGGATTTTTTAGGAAGCTTGTGATACTGTGGTCCAAGTATTACAAACGGTGGCTTAGTGGTAGGTAAATCAATGATGCTTCTCGATTCAGTGGGCATAAGAAAGAAATAAAATTCTATATCTGTATAATTAAGATGGGAAAATTGCCTTTTACCTGCATTTGTGCTTTGCTGAAGGCAGTCGGACGTGTTACATCAGGGCTTTTTTTGTTCCCACATCTGTTTATTTATGTTGTGACATTGGTTTTTATTTACATTATTAAAGACGTTTTTCTTTACTTTTTGTTTACATTTTTAAAAGGATGGCAACGACCTTAAGACGTCCTTTAAAATCTCCTGGAGAATCCAACCTGCACATTCAGAGAAACAAATTGATCACATGCTCTTGGTAACTGGAAAAAATCGACAACTGCGAGCCATTCCCAACCGTTTTTTCCTTGAGCCTGCTCACTCGATAAATCCATCTCGATCTTCTTAATGCTCTGAGAAGTGCAATTAGTATAAGGCTCCCCTGCAAGCGAAAGATGGATAGGTGTGTGGAGAATTCAGGGAAGGAGCAGAGGAAGGAGGAATGAATGTGGAGCAGGAGCCATCCGCAGCAGCCGCAGTCAATCTCCTGAGCCAAACAGCTGAGCATTCAAAGTGACACAGACACTCAAATCAGATTTGCCGTAGTAAACTCTTCCCACCCACTGAAATTAAAGGCACTTCTCACAACTGGAACATTTCTGCAGTTCTTGAAGGGTCAGAGAACGAGAATAGTGCAACTCCCCCCCTACTTTTATTTAGTATTGAACACCTGGTTTTATTTTGAATGGCTTCTGAACATAAATCACATTGTTCGCCAGAGAAACATTCTTGAGAATTTTATTCCAGGCCACTGGAATACTACAATCCCTTAAGGCAAAGACTTCTGTTTCAGTTATGTTGAACACAAATGTGGCAACAATTAACTGGAAAAATCTAAAAGGGTTTGGGTTTTTTTTCTAACAAGCCATTTCTGTTATTTTCTTTCAGAATGTCGTCTCAGTTTCCTGGACCATTTTCTTTAGTGTTTTGCTTTCCTCCAAGGAACTCCAGGCTGGTGATGGCCTCATCCATATAGACATGGGCATGCAGTGTGTACCAGCACATTTTAGAAGGAAATAACCACTGTTGGCTTCCTTGGGTGGTTCTAGAGGCGCTTCTGAATTTTCAATCCCCTCTGGGACTTTGCCAAATCAAAAAGACTGGGTTTATGTTTTGATGGGGCTTCCTGTGAAATTTGGGGGCAGAAATCAAATCGCAGCAGTTCTGGGCATTCAGTGAAATAAATGGGAGTTTAGAAGGAGATTCACCTGGAGAAAATAGGCATTTCCAGGGTTAGGTAGCAGCTGAATGAAAAAAATCCTGCTTTAGAATTTTACATTTAGATGCATCAGCTCTGCCCACATCCGACTTTAAATCTGACCCCGAGAATCCAGCCTCCAGTGAACTTTCTTCTTGAAAGGAAGCCAGTGGGATGGAGCCATGTTGTCCAGAGGAGCTCTCATTTTGAAGGATGCAGGATACTGCATACACTGCCCATTCTAATACTTATTCATGCTTACCAGAACCCTGCCTGGAACAGCAGAAATTCCATTATCATGGAACTTGCACCCAGACATCTCCTGAAACTGCAGATGAAGAGAATTCACTTGTGCCCTGAGCATTATGACCATGTTTTTAACAGGTAGAATGACAGACTGAGCTTGTCATGTCAGTGATGGCCTGTTCAGTATTGATGACAAAATGCTTGTGCTTAATGATGCCCATAAATGCCATTTTTTAACTTGTCTTCAAGGGTCTTTTGAAGTATAAATATTCCCTTGTTTTCTTTCATTTTCAGAGGTGCAGATAATATTTTGATTCCTGACAAGTACTCTACCTGTGATTGAAAGTGGAGAGGGTGACAAGGTACTGGTTGCTAGATAGAACAAGTGATATATTACTTAGATAAGAATATCAACTGATGTTTTTATAAATGGCCTAAATTCCCACAAATATGGTTTCAATCCTGCACTTGAAATTTGGTTCAGGCAGTCCCATCACTCTTGAATCTCACTCTAATTTGAGAGCTATATTTTCTATCAGTCCTACTGCAATAATAGTTCTTCCACTGAAAAATTTAATCCATCTTAATTGAAGAAAATGTCAGTTTAGTGGTAATCTCTGGCTCCATATTATGCCCTTTAGCTTCTCTTTCTCCCTGGCAGGATGACAATGTCAGAATTAAATCATGTCTTTGGCGAGCAGTTTGCCCAACTGCAGCTCTCTGAATGAAAGCCCAGACCTTGTTTTATTTCTCCATGCTGCAGGTGTTTCCCAGCTCACATGGCTTTCTGTACCCAGGGAATTCAAGCCCCAAAAGCAGCGGATTGACAAGTGGCAGTCACGTTAGGTGTGGAGTATGCCTGAAAAGGTAATTTTTGGTGAAAATCTGAGCAACGGAGCCTGATTGTTTCTAATCTTTTATTTCCAGTTTGGGATGTTTCCTTGGTTTTTTTGTTTGGTTTTGGTTTTGGTTTTGGTTTTGGTTTTGGTTTTGGTTTTGGTTTTGGTTTTGGTTTTGGTTTTGTTTTTTTTTAGTTTGGCAGATTCTAAAAAACATCAGGTCAGAGTAGCTTGAGGGATCAGCTGCTTTGTCTGAGTGAAGCAGAGATCTGGCCCTGGCTGGCTGACTCGCCTTTCTGGTGCTCTCGTGATGTTTGCAGACCCTGTCTTGTGTCTTTACACATTCCCATTCCCCACAAGGAGAATATAAGCCAAAGGTAGTGCAGAATAGTTGGTGAGGTTTTACTGGAGCCCACGTGCTGCTCCAGACAGGTCAGTGCCCCCTCTGCCCCCAGAGCTGTGTGCAAACAGGAACAACAGGTCAGAGCAGCTGCAGCATCCTCAAAAAAAGGTTAATTGCTCCTAAATATCTGAGAGTGCCATGCCTTACCTTGCAATCTGAGAGTGTCCTCATTATAGAGCACCTCTCACTTTCCTGGGCACCAGTGTGTGTGTCTTTGCTGGAATTCCTGCTGGGAGAGCTGCAGGGTGAGCAATTTTTAAGTCAGAATGTTCTCCCTTGTATCTGTTTGGTGGCTGAATTTAGTTATTAATAAAAGATGCTTGTTGTATTTCCAACAGAGCTTTAAAAATGCTCATACTCCAAACACAGTAATGAATACTCCTTTTCCCTGTTGTCAGTGAAATTAGGGATGCAACCAGAGCTTGGATCTTGCAAGAAAAGGGAAAGTGGTGAGCGGTCCAAAAGACAGGAGTTTGGACCAGCAGTGGTTTTCAAGTTGTTGGTCAGCTTCCTCTGGGAGTCTCACAACCCCTTGTAAAGAGATGAGAAAAGGAGAATTTAAAAAAATTAAATACTTTTTTTAGTAGAATTGCGCTTACCATATGAAGGTATGAATTACCATCAGAGATTTGCAGTTAAAATATGTTTTCTCTGTTTAAATTATGTTTAAAATATATTTCCTCTGAAACCAGTAGTTAACAATGAATGTTCTTTCTTCATCTTTTATTCCATTCAATACTCTGAGAAGGAGAAAAAGCATCCCCTTCCTCAATAACAGAATTCAAACAGAATTCAGAACCCCTTCTTTGAAAAGCAAGATGGCTAACAGAGGACTAAATCAGCTGAGAATAGTGCTATAATGAACTTAATTATGTGGGGAATTTATAATTATTTTATATTGTTTTTTAAAAAATCTAGTGTTGAAGAGTCTGCAGGGAATGAATAGTCTCCAAACCAAACCACTAGTAACATTTAATACATGCACCCAAAGAACAATTATCCCCTTAAGCTTTTGTAAAAAACTGAGGAAAGAGAAAAACGGGGAAATAATACACTGTATATCATAATATAGTTGTGTGCTTAATTATAATTATTAAGAAGGAATTGAAAATCATCTGCTATCCCTCTCTGCAGTTTTATGCACATGCTGAATACTTTTTAGCTGCATTATCTTGTACATAAATGCACAAAGGCATTTATCAGCCTTTCTGTGTTAACAAAGGTGGGAATTAATAGCTCTTGTCTTCAGCTAAAGCTCATTTACTGCCTAAATCCGAGCAGGTACTAAACAGTGAGGGGCCAGATTCTGATCTGGGATGCCATTGTAGGTAAAGAGTGACTCAAAGGAGCCCAAAGTGGCGAGTCCTCGTTTCCCAAAGTGTCACTCAGGTTTGGGTTTGGCCTCAGCTCCGTGAGCTGCAGCAGGAGCGGCTGCGGTGCTGAGCTGGGCAAGGGAAGTGTCCCCTGAGTGAGCCCTCAGGTGGCTGCTCACACAAATCTGCAGCATTAACCTGTCTCATTTTGAAGGTTTCCTGCTTTGTCTCTGCCCGTGGATTAGGCAGCTGCTCCGCTGACTTTATGGCAGTCCTGGGGAGGGAGAGCTGTGCGTTTGCCTGCTGCAAGTTAATCGTGAGCTTAAAAAACCTACTCCCCATGCCCTTCCTCTTAAAAACACATATTGCAAATTTGTATTCACTCTTTTCCTTCTTGAGTTCCGCACAGGCGCTGTGAGCTCCCCAATGATGTCCTTGGGGCTTTGCATCCTTCCTAACATATGGCATGTGTGTGAATCTCTCCTCAAATTTATGGGAGTTTATGTGTGATTGGGAGCAGTTAGCGGGGTGGATTGCTGAATCATGGAACAATTATGGCAGGAATTCTCTGGGTTTTGTTTTTCTACAAATGGTATTGTACTGTGTTGCGTTCACTTCAGCTCTTGGCAGGGCTGCTGGAAAGTTAAGTTGCAGCTGGTGCCATCTGGTAACTTTTGAAGCGTGTTTTTGGTGCTTAATAATTGTTGATTCTTTACCTGTGACCTGATCTGCAGCCTCATAGAAAATACAGTCACCTTTCCGCTGTTGTCTTCCCTTGTCTCTCTGTTAAAGGTTATTTTCTTCAAGGATGACTTGGGGACAGGGTGCAGCTGGCTCCCCCATGCAGGAATAGCTGCAGGAATTCCCCCCAGATTCTCTGCTCCCACAAAACGGGTGAGGTTGAGGCCATGCTCTTGCTTTATCCTTGCCAGACAATTGCCCCAAGTCACTGCACTGGGTGGGAAATGACAGCACCCAGAGGAAAGCTAAACATCTGAATGGATGTTAAAGGCAACAGGCAAAAAACATGGGATAACAAATGATACCAGTTTAGTGAATGCAGTAGACCCCTGTGCTGGGGCACTGCTGAGCTAAAATCCTTTGAGGCTGAAAAATACCAGGGAAAGTATTGCTGGGAGCCTGCTCTGTGTCAGCTGCTGGCAGGGATGGGACACTGGGTTAGGAAGACCTTTGCTTTGTCCCAGTGTAGTTCTCATTATATTCATACATTGAAAATCAGCTTCTGAAATTGAACTGGGGAAAAAAAGCAGAGATTAAAGAAGAGTCATCTGCCCATCTCTGTATTTAAACAGGCAAGGTTAATTGACAATTGACATGCATTTACAGTGCTTAGGCTGAGCAGGAACAATACTTGAGAACTGCATTTCTAGCCTACATCCTTTTAACTTTCTTCTTTTTCCATTCATCTAATGTCAAATGAGTTTTTGGGTTCTTTTTACAACCGATATGAGAAAGTTTCTGCCTCTCTCTCTCTTCCTTTAACTCCAAATTTAACCTCAGCATTCCTACCTGTCCAGTAACATCTTCCTGAATAATGTGCCAGAAGAACATCTCCCTGGTGCAGATAACACAAAGCTGCAATCATGAAAAATGGGCTGCTATTTTGTGGAGCTGAAGACTGGAGTGCAACAGATGATCCTTCTCAGTGTGACAGTTTGCATAGCCACTGGAAATTCTGTCCTCCAGAATTCAGTTAAAGCACAGCATAGCCTGAAGAAAAAAAAAATACCCCTCAATTAAGATCTGGCAGATTTACCTCTTAATTTGTCTCATGTCCCACAAGTTTTCTGTGCCTTAAGTGGCTCTAGACATGGGAGTTTTACCAGTAATTAGCAGGGATTTCTGCCATTAGTCTCTGACACTTCCTTTGCAAAGCCACACTGACTTGGAAAACGGGAGCCAACAAATGGACAGCCCAGGAGTGAAAAATGTACAGCACACAGAGTTCACCTGTATAAAAGACTATTTCAAAAACTGTCTGGAAGATAGTTACAAAAAATTACTCCCCTTCCAAGCAGACTTATCAATCCAAAGGGTGAACTCTGAGGTTAAAATAATGTGATCTGAGCTGCATGGAAGATAGATGGCTGCTTGGGAAGGAAACTTGGGTTGGAATAACTTTGATGGCCAAGCCATTCTGCCTCATCTGATCCCACACACAGCAGGATCAGCCTTGCATACATATCCCTGTTCGTCTGCTCACCTCCAGTGTGCAAGAGTGGCTTCCTAATTCCCATCATGTCCATTTGATGAAATTTTATAATGGTAATTTCCTTTTTCAGCATTATAGGATGATATCTTATTAGTGGCTTTGCTGTTTTATTAACCTGGATAAATGCTGCCATAGTAACAGGTGTTGTGAGCACTGCAGTCCAATTTACATAAGAAATTTCCAATCTAACATGAGGACAGCATGGCTACCCCAATGCTAATTCATGGAAACAGGACCTGTGCTCAGTGTATTTTTTTAGGGCCTTTTACTGGTTCCAGAAAGGATGCAGGGTGAGCATCTCGTTCAGGGGCTGCTGCTATTGTGAGAACCAGTGCTGTTAGCAAACCTCTAAAAATTCTAAGGCTAAGTTTTATACTGCAAATAGAGCATAAACACAGGGGGTTTTTTGGTTGTGGGAAACAAGGAAGTCATTATTCCTCGTTGGGGATGAATCAGTTTTTGCAGTGGAGATGGGAAGAAAGGAGAAGGCCATTTTGAGCACGGAGCAGTGAGTAAGCAGCCACAGAAAAGAGAAGTGTGTGTGAGTCACTGTGCCTCTGTAAACTCCCAAAGGTGTTGTTTTTCCCTCAGATTTAAACAGGCAGGGTTAATTTGGCTGTAGAGCGTGGCAAATGCATGCGTGTTTGTCTCCTCCATTTCTCCCCTCACCCACTTCTCCATCCTGAAAGGATTTAGTTGTACAGTGTGTTTTATCCCTGCACATCTTGAACTTGCACAAGCCAGTGACAAAGTGCCCTCCTCCCTCCTGTGCCATGCAGTGCTGTATCAGCCAAGCCACCACCCTTGAAACAACCAGGCTGCAGCAAAGGAAAGAGCCACTAAAGGGATAAGAGTGGATTACAGTGAAAATGATGAAAATTAAAGCACATTTTTCTAACAAATTTTCCTAATGAATAATTCATTTCCTAATAAACAAAAGGGCTGCCAAGGACGTGACAGATTGGGGATATAGCACTTGAGTTATTGGAAGTGGCAGACAGGTCACAAGTTTTATTCATGTTAATAGCTAACCACCTGTCAGATGAATTGGGCAGCAGATACCTCCAGAGCAGAGCCAGCAGGCCCTCTCAGAGCTGTGAGCAGGCACCAGGAGAAGAGCCAGCCTCGCTGGCCATCGTGCTGGCAGCTGAAAGACTGTTCCTCTCCCTTCTCACTCCATCTCTGTGGGGATACCCACTGGCTAAGAAAGCCCTGGATATGCTGCTACAGGTTTTGGTAGAGACATCTCCAAGCAGCCCCTACCTGCTCGTGGCAAACACAAAACTGCCTCTTGGAGGAGAGGTCATCCATCACCTGCAGGGCCAAATGGTGGCATGCACAGCTCTGCAGCCCAGCCTGGAAATGCACTGGTGCTCATCAAACATTTGGCAGCCCCAGAGCTGCCCTGAGAGACAAGGAAATCTGTTACAGATCTGAGTTAGCTGGACACCGTATGGCGCTTCTTATTTTGTGTTTGCAAACTCGCATGGGTCATCAAAGATATTTCCAACACGTTTTGCCATAGCTGAAAGGAAAGCCAGAACCTAGCTGAATTCCCAAAGAACAGAAATGCTCCCTTCTTCGAAGTGATCCCATAGGTGCTTTCAGAAAAGCAGAAGAGCTCTCCATAGCTCTCCACTGAGCTGAGCTGATCAGATAACTGATCCATTCCCAGCAGCTCCAATTTCAGTTTCTTCCTCAGCCTGCCAGCATTTGAACCTGCCGTGCCATTAAGGACTTATAGAATTGATTTTCATCTTACTCTCCATTCTGTTGAAGCTATTTCACTTTGCACAGAATAATTAAATACTCGGTAAGTCCCAGAGAAGGAGAACAAGAATGCAGATTACCCTGCAGCCCCGTGATTAGTGCCTTCTGACAGAAGCTGTCATCAGCTACTTGTGCCTACTGCTCCTTTAAAAGAAAGGCCTTTAATCCAGCATTTTCACTTGCAGGTGGTGCTTTAGACCCAGACTGATGTGATGCCAGCTGTCATATCCATTCACTTCCTGGGGTTTTGGTGAGACCTTGCTCGTGACGTTAATTCAAGAAGAAAGTTCTAGATGAACCCCAACCTTCTATAAATACCCTGAATGGTTCAGGAAGGACTCTTCTTGTACACAAAGGAAGGAGCCAGACCTCTTCAAAGCACAGTTCAGGCCTGAGGTGGTTCCACTGCTTTCTGAAGGTGTCTCTTTGTTCCCTCACCATATGAGAGGTTTGGGTATCTGCTGTCCTTTGCAGTTTATTACAGTAAGATAGCAAGTGAAGCTTTTTAAAAATACTTCCTCAAATTCTTTCAAAGTACACAAAGCACAGTTGCATCCACAGCACCTTCTTGACCAGGGAAGGTTACTGGGAGAATTAAATCTGTTCTTGCTGATAGTTGGGTTTTGCACTAACAATAATCTTGCAATTTCATTCACAGATTAGTGTCCTAAAAGGACACACACAAGGTACTGTCCCCAGTGGCAACAGGTACCCCAGCATAAATAACTAAACAAGTGCAAAGGAAGATCTGCCCCACTGTGTGGTTGTGGCTGTTTCTCAGCTGGGATGCTGATATTTTATGAATGTTACAACACTGCCAGATGATCAACATATTCCCAATGACACCATTTGCCAGCAAAATAACTACTGCTGCCTACAGAAGTGGTAAAACCCTCAGACTGAAGCACTGTACATAAAATCTCAGCATTTTTGTTTGCTGTTTCTGTGATTGATAGCAATAAACTTCGCTTTCGTGGATGAGAGGCTTCTGTGTAAACACTGGCAGTGTATAATAAAAATGAACATGAAATTGTGCGTTCTTCACAGAGCCTTTTTCCAGTTTTTGATATGTGTCCTTATGGCAGCCTGGCTCTGGCATATTCACAAATTCAGATACCATATGTCGTTGTGATCGTCTTCAAACCTCCCAAAGCCAGGCTCCTTCTCTTCCAGGCTCCTTTCATTGGGAAGTGCTGCTGCTGCTGGGGCTGCAGCTGCCAAAGCCAGCGTGCAGTGACTGATCTCATTTAGGGCAATGGCATCTGCAAGGTCACTTGGGAAGGAGATGAAAGACACTTCTATCCACCTGGATGCTGCTCCAGGTAGAGATGAGGCAGGTATGTAAAGTGTTGGACAGAGAGCTGTTGTGATCCTCACAGATTTAGAGATTTTTCTGATTGATCTGTAGATTTGGAGACACTTTTCCTCAGAGCTGATGATTTAAAAATAAGCAAAATACAATTGTGCAATTCAGTTCTCTGAGTTCAGAATTTTATGAGAAACGTCTCCAGCTGATGAATATATTTGAGCTGCAGACAAAAGACATGTAAGAGCTCCCTCCACACACCTCTGCTTGTGTTTCTGGAGAAAGAGAGGGTGGGAGGTGAAGGTTCTCTCCGTAGCCCTGTGCCTCTCCAGCACCACCCCTCAGCACTTCCTTTCCCTGTGTCCCACAATCAGAAGTGGTCCCTGGGCAGTGTTTGTACATCAGGACACACGAGAGGAGCACCTGAACCTGCTGATGGCCTTGGTGCCAACCAGGGCTCCTTTTATCCCATCTGGGATAACAGGAGATCCAAACTGCCTCCCTCGAGTCCTTTCTGGAACTCCTCCCAGGGAAGTAACACTTTGCTTAGGGCTAGGACTGAATTCTCATATACTTAATGATTTCTAATTATTTAGCAGACAGGATTTGGAGGTTTGGACTCCTTTGATATAAAATGCTTTAAAATAAATAGAACAACTATATTTTAATGGAAGAACATTAACAAATGAATGCATTGCTGAGTGACTATCATTTGCTGTGTATTGCAAAATACAGATGGAAACAGCACAATCTCCATTTTTGTTAATTGCTCTTGTTAATGCTTTTTAGTCAGTACATGAATTTCAGTGTAAATAGCACTTTCTTTTGCTGCTAGCTTCACAGAATATTTGCATACAGCCATAAATTCCTTACTCATAAAAAACCTTATTAAAAACAATGGAAGATAATGTGATGATACATCGGAGGCCTTTGCTAACAGGAGAGGAGAGCACAAAGGAGGGATGGCAAATATCCTTCTGCCTGCTCATCTCTCCTGCTATGCTCACTCTTTCACTTTAGTCTAAGTTTTAAAAAAATATTATCTTTTTTTTTTTTTCCTTTGGGAAAAGTCAATAATTGGAAATACAATTTATCTGATAAACTTTATGGCTTCTTTCAACACTGAGCCAGTGAGCTACCAGAAATGGATTTGGGCCACGTTTTCTTCTGTGCTTGACCCTACTTTCCCTACATGAACTTCCATAACCTTCAAGGTGCTGGACTAACACAGGAGGTCTTTAATGGCCTTCAGGGCCCTGGAATCTTTTCTGACAGCGTCATTTTCAAGCTGCCCTTTCCTTCAATCCAGATGGGTACTGGGTGCTTGCACAGAGTTCGCCAGAGTGGCACCAAATCGTTTTTGCCCTGGTTCTGATCCCTTGTTAGCAATTCTGCAAATGGAAAAGATGCTCTAAAGCAGGGTCAAATCACTGAGGCATTACTATAATTCAGCTAATGGGATGATTATTTAATTATTCTTGTTTGTTCTGGCTGCCCTAGTCTCTGCTTTCTGAGTATTATGTGCAGACTGCTTGCTCTTGTAGAATTAAGGTCGAGGAACAGAGCCCTTTTGCTGGTATAGAGGCAGCCCTAGCACAAGGTATTTTTGTGTTTATTGTGTTACTGTGATTGTCATTGAAACAGACTTCCCAACTTGTGCCTCTACTGGTCTGTCCTTAACATATATAGCTCTTTACACCATTTAAATATGAGATATCTGAGCTCAGAGGAGACAAAATTAGATCAAGCGATCCCTCAAAGATTCAGAAAGTCACAATTCAGAGGCAGATAATGTCAGCATTTAAAGTTTTTAAGCAAACTGCCTGTGAATACTTAACATTTGGAAAGGCAAAAAGATGGATGAGGAGACGTGGTGCCAGACTAATATTTGAGAGATCACACCAGAGCTTACAAACACTGCACCTAACCACATTTAGACTATTCTGTTATACTTCTCTCTGGGTCCTTTCATTCCTGCTGGGACAGGGGAAGCTGCACTTCAGCCTGAAGCTATTTGGTGTCATTACAATTATTCAGGGTTTGCCATCTCACTTTGGTAATTATTTGAACCTCCTGTGCTCTCAGGATCACACACCTTGCCCTGGGTGCTCTGGCTTCACCAATTTCTGCTCCTTGCAGAGTGTGTGTCCACTCAAAGGGAAGACACCTTTGCCTGAAGTGGTTGTGGCTCCTGCCTACCTTGACCAAGCCCAAAATACAGACCCTATTCCAAATCAAATAAAAAATGATGCTCCCTCCAAGTTCTGTGGCAATCTGTTCTTGCCAGAAAGAAAGAAATTAAAAACTCCAAGAGTCTGTATTGTCCACAAAGGCCATTGTCAAAATGATGGACTTTATGTTCTAAATAAAAAACATAAACCTGGAACTGAAATAAATTAAATCACCTGATTGCTTGAAAATCCAAATCTAGGACAAATCTCTCCAGTTTTATGAACTATTCTTCAGTTAGAAGTGCAGGCAGTTTTCCTTGCTTTCTTATAAATATGTTTCCATTCTATGCTAAATAAAATGTTTTTAATGGGAAGCTGAAGAGGAATGAGCAGAATCTTTGTGCTGAGAAGTGGCCAGCTTAGTATGCAAGGGACAGCTCTGCCTCCCATCCCTCTGAACGCTCACCATCTGGAACAGATGCATTAGTTGTGGCTCCAGTAATGACGTGGTGGAGGAGAAGACCTTCCTCCCCTCAAGATTTCACTATTCCTTAATGGGGCTCCTCACGTGAGCAGAGTAATTGTGGATTCAGCCCAGTGTTTGACTCAGCTGGGGTCTCCCCTTCCTCCCCCAGCCTCCCCGTCCTGCTGTACAGCCTCACACACTGCAGCACGTATTGCAGGAAAGATGCTATTCCAAATGAAGTCATCCTGTGTGCTTGACTCGGTGCTGTATTGATACTGAGGGCACTCCAGAATGGTAATCTCCTATGTACAATATGTGTCTGAGGAGATTATGTCTTATTTGGCACACCGGGATATCTTTAGGATTGTTTATTATTCACGTTCTATTTCAAACTGATGCTGGTCTATGCAGATTTTAAATGTGTTTGTCATATACCATTAGTCACCGTGTGAAATCTCTCAGTGATAGTTAGTTCTTGAGTTTTCTGCAGCTAAGGAGAGTTTAACACTGATTGATGGTAGATCACATAGCTGCTTGGCAGACTTTCCAATTTACGGCAGGAAAATTGCTCTTTTCTTTATGCTCATTCCTCCTTCTGCAGGGGGACACCAAGATGTATGTGCCAGGGTGCTCAGAACAGCCAGCTTCTGATTGGCAATACTGCGGGTCCTTTTTACAATTATGATTTTATCATTTCCAAAAAACGTGCTGAATGTCAAGTATTTCAGACGCAATTTTTAAACCCCTCTCTATTTATCAAATGTTGATGATATATCCCTATCGTATTTCACATGCAAAGAATGACCTAACATATTTTTGCCTGAGGAAATGAGTGAGCTGTCAGTGCTTCATCCTTATCTTCTAATAGTCTCCAATTCTCAGTCCTCCAAAGGCTGATTATCCGTGGAGTGAAGATTAGCAGGAGAAACAAAGATATTGATTTGCTGTGTGCTTTCTGCAAATATTTCTCATTAACTACTGATTCAATCAAAAATAATAATAATAATATGTGGGTTAGTCTTCAGTGAAAGAAAGATATGGGATAAATCCCTTTCCCTTAACGCTCACTAGTGAGATTTTCAAAGACCATGTTTTAAGATTTCACATGGAATGCATGTGAAGAACTGCTATATGTAATTTTTAGTATCGACTTTCTTAAAAGGAAAAAAACAAGACAAAAATTGTCATGTTTAAAACCAGAAAAATCTACTGAACTGCCAACCATAATTTCTAGTAAATTTAGTGACAATTTGGTGTAAAAAAAGACTTCTCTGTGGAAAGGTGTGCTTGTTATTTTCAGCTGCCTGCAAAGTCTGAAAGGAGAGCCCAGCGTTGCCACTTCATAAAGGTTTACAGGTACCAGAGGTTTCAAACGCTGTAGGAAAGCGCTGACTCTGAGTTCTGTTCTGTAACGGGGCCAAGGTGCTCCCTAAAAACACACACAGAGGGGGGAAAATAATTGCTAAATGATTGTTTCAGGAAGAAACAGAAATGATTGCCGTCGCATTGCGGGTCTGGAGCGCCAGCGACTCCCCCCAAAGAGAGCCTGTCAGCGAGGTAATGAAAACAAATGTGCCCAGCTGGCACCAGGGCACACTTGTGCCCCTGCTCAGGGGCTTCCCTGGGATTTCTGCACGCCCTGAGGCTGCAGGATGGCTCCCACAAGGAATGAGGCAAGGGAGCTGCTGCAGCTGTGTCCCCACAAAGCCCTCGTGTGGGGAGCTTGCTCTCAGCACTTGCCCCATTAGTGCCACACTAAGGGCAGGCCAGTGCTGTCACAGCTTCACATCCCTGCAAGCCCAGCCACGTCATGAGAGTCACACCAGCTCATAATTGTTCTCTTTTATTACTGCAGACCCCGTGTGGGCTTCATGGAATTGCAAATCTAACAGAAGAAATACCTGGCATGCTCTTTTTACAATCAAAATTCTCTGGATTTGTAATGCTGAAATGAAGAAAATGGGAACCAGACAATGGAATCCTGCATTAAAAATAGAGAGGTATTATCTTGATTGAATTTTTCTATTCTGTCTCAGCCAGCTTCTGCCCATTTCTTACACTTGTGCCTGTCACTATCTTTTCTGTAACTGCTCCTGGAATAATATTCATTAGATAAATACCTATTTCATCAAAAACACATTCTTGGCATGAAGTTAATGAGTTTTCTAAAGTACATTTATGACATTTCATCTCTTAACATAAAATTATCTTGATCTCTACAGCATGGAAGGTCTCCTACACTTCCTACCAAGGCTTAGAAACTGTCAGCTTGCAATGGAGCAGGTCAGGAGTAAGAACTGATCCCTGGACACTCCAGGTGCACCAGATCTAATTCCAGGGATGACAGGCAGGTTAAAACCACCTACAGCTTCTCAAATCTCTGCAATTGAGTCTATGATGGCAAAGGCAAAAATCAGTCCTAATTAAACCAGACCAGTCTTTCAAAGAAAACCTTGCTGGCTCCTGGAAGGGTAGGAGGTGAAGGACACTTTGTCCAGCAGAAACTTACTCCTTAAATCCTCATCTGGAGCGAATAGGCTGGGTGATAGCTACCCAAACACATAAAAATATTTCCGTGTGTATTGGGTGGTCAACAAATATCAGTGACTGGTCTGCTTGTCCAGACCACCTATTCCTGCACCCAGGATCACCCAGCTTTCCACTACCAGGTGTCACAACCTTCACTGCTCGTGTCACACCTCAGAAAAAACCCAGAACTGATGATAACTAGGAGGACTGTGCCCTTTGTAAAAATCCCACTAAACCCCAGATCACATGTACAAAAATGTCTTGTCTGGTAACATCAGTAATGCTGTGTTTTGCTTCATAAGGTTAATGTAAAATGATGTGCCTGATCCAGCCAGATGTGGCAGCTCAGAAGTTGGTATGACAGGTTCAGAAATGTTAATCTAAGAAAGAAAAAACAAATCGGAGCCTTCAAAAAGTATTTTATTTATTTGATGTTTGCACAGTTCTGAAAAAGGCCAGCTATGTCATATTCATATTTGCTAAGAATCTGGTTCCACACTGGATGTAAGTTTTCAGTTCATTTTTTAGAGAAGCCTACCTAGCATACAAATAGAGACACAGACAGATCCTCAGCTGGCAGAGTCTGATGCAGCTCCAGTGATGCTGACTCTAACACAAACTAGACGAGCCAGCCCTCAGTTTTCAATGCCCATTGACTTAAGGATCCAAACATTTCATATTTTTATAGCCATGATGATCTGAATATGGAGAAAAACAAACAAGGAGTAGGAATATTCCATTGCACGTACCTTGACATAGAATTATCCCAACAAAAGGCTGAATCAGCCCAATACCCTTGATCTTTCTGCTGTTTAATAATTTCATTCTTGATTTCACTGGATTTGTAAGCAAGTAAACCATAACATACAAAATAGCAATTCACTGAACAAAGACCAGCTGTGTTCTGGCAGCATCAGAGACCTTGCAAGACAGGCTTTGGGGCAGAGGTAGGACCAGCTCTGGTAAACTCAGAGATCCTAGGCCAGATGGAAACTCAGTTTAAATATCATAGTTTTAGTCCTCTGAAAAAGTGACCTGGTAATTACCAGGTAATTTCACATGTAGACACTTGGGTTAATTACATGTATTAGAAAAATGGAGATTTGATCATGTCCATCAAATAAAAACACACATCCTCAGGTGGCTGAGTTACTGATATTTCATTAAATTTGCTGGTCTTGACTGGTTCTGTTTCTTCCAGGATCCACTCACAGCCTTAGTCCAAAGCCTGAAAGCTAGCTGTGAAAAAGAGAGAATGCTTAGGGAATACTCTCAGGATAACTAAGTTAAAAAAGTCTATAATGAAAATTGTGAGGGTTGGAGATGAAGCTTTCTTAAATGAGTAGCAACACATTATGGAATGAGCTGTCAGAAAAAATTGTATTTGTCGCCGTGATTTGAGATCCTACTACAAATAATTTATGCATCTATTCACAGAAGAAATCTACCATCATCACACAGATAAGGAAAAACAAACAAAACAGAAGGAGGTTTTATTAATACCAGTTTGGGGTAGAATTCTCTGCAAGTTTTTCTTTGGCAGCAATCTGATATATTGATTTAACACTCAGACAGCAAAAGTATCAAAATCTGGATACTTATCCAAGCAATAATCCAAACCCTTTGATGCCACTGCTGCTCCCATACTTGAGAGCCTCAAAATCAAAAATATCAAGGTTGTTTTCTCCATAAATTAACTTCACCAAAGTGAATTCAGCATTGGTGTTATTTTTTTTTCTACAAAAGTAGAGAAAGTATTTTGTTTGTAATGACTTTCCTCTGACAGTCTATTAACTGTAATGAGTGCCTGTGTTTTCCACATCTGCAAGCATGAAACTTTGATACTTGTTGAGCTTCTGCTGGGTCTCTGAAGTAAAGGTGGCACTCCATGGAGGAATTGCACAATATTAGGATAAACAGAATGAAATCATTCTTCAAAAGTATATTAAGTTGCACTAGGCTGAGTTTGCAATATTCTAAAATGAGAAGAAATATCTATTCAAATATGAATAAGTGAGAGATTATCTGCAAGAGAGGGAGAAGTTTAGCTACAAGCACAGGTGCTTTAAAGCACAAATCCACTCCATTAAGCCCTGGCACAGCTGTTTTGTAATAAATAAAAAAGAGAAACACCCATTAAAGTTTCATATGAACCAACCTATGAAGGAAAAGAGTCATTTGTTTGTAAACTGCTATCACATTAACAATGGAGGCCAATTGAGAAAACCTCCAGGTCTGACAGGATGATTTTAAACTAAGAGTGTGGAATTGTTTATTAAGACTTTGAGTGGCAGTCTAATATATTAAATCAGTTCAGGAGATTGTAAAATGCATTAGCATTAGCAATTTAATACCTCCAACAAATTTAACTGTCACTCATGCCATATCTGTCCTTGTTAAAGGGAAAAAATCCTGAAGCGCCATCTTTGTCTTGATGGACAAGAAAGTTAGGAGAGGCACAAGCCTTTCTCTGTACACTGGTGATGAGAGAACTCTGTTACATTTATCATAATTAACTTTCACAGTTGGCAGCATTTTTTGGCAAATGTGTTATTTGCTCAAGCTCGTGAAAGAAGTTTTAAGAACTAATCATGGGAGCCAAGCCTTCGCTCGCAATCGTTTCAGGGCTGGATTTTAATCAATTTAGAAACGTAATTACATGCCAAATGTGTACACAGTTACTTTGATTACACGCAGAAATTGGGCAGTTTCATAGTCAACTAACTGATTGTAAGCAGTTGGGTGCAAAACATCTCGTCTGAATGAGCACTTTTTAATAACCTCGCCTTACAGCCATGTGGGGAACAATTCGGCACACTTCAAAAAAATCCTGAAAGGAAATACTTCCAACTGCCAGTTTTATTCAGGTGGGTAAACTTTCTGTGTTTTGGTAGATTTTCTCAATTTTAGTTGTCACTGTTAATAGAGCAGAAACTAAGCCAAAAAAGAATTAAACGCAAAAGGAGATCCCTCAAACACTCTGTGTGATTCCTTTGCAGCGCAGTAGTGGAAAGGGGAAAGACAAATGTCTTGTGCAGCAGACTCCAACACAGGCTCTCAGCACGAAGAACTGAGCAGAACTGTTCTGAGATTTGAAGGAACAGACAGCAAAGAGCCAGAGGATTGACATGAATTCCCTGGACGAGCAAAGCCCAGAGTTTAGGCTGCTGCAAATAACGCTCCTGTGTTCCTCAGGAGTGCTCAGACAACAGCTGTGTGAGTATGAAAACGCTCCTGAATCCTAATATTTGTGTGATATCCATATCATTGTTTCACTATGAGTGTCAATTTTTGCATGGCCCCATATCTGAGAACTTTCCACGCAGGGAGCTGCAGCAGAATCCCAGTTCCTGTGGGGAGCAGGGATGGAGAACATGAGCAGCAACAAACACACAAAATTAATAGTTTACTTAATAATAATCAGAATTGACAGGTTAATAAAGTCACTGCCTAAAAAGAAGTCACATTTGTGACTATAATTTGAAACAAATGCTTTAATTGCCTCTTTGGATAAATGGTAACAACATAAACAGTGCTAGAAGAAACAGGAGTAATATTAAACTGTTGACTTGGTGTTTCTTCTACCAAGAATTTCAAACTACACTCGCAAAACTGTATCTTGGGGCATTTTGCAGGTAAGACACAGAAAAACAGAATGTGACAGAGGGGTGTGAACAGACACCTGGAGCAGCAAGCAGCCCTAACTCTTCCTGTGCAGTGGGAGATGAGGAGAAGCAGTGCTTGCCTGGTGCTGCTTGGGACATGTCCCATCACGAGCTTTGCAGATAAAGAATTACCCCATCAGCTTCTTTTTAGGAAGAGAGTGGATCAGAGATTTCCCTAAACCCATATTTGACAACTAAAATGTTGATTAAATAGTTATGTTTTCCTCTTTCTTTTTTCCTGCCAGCAGCTGAACACCGAGCAGCAAGTGGAAAGGTGAACTGGCAGGTCCTTGCTCAGCTGTCACTTAAGGGATCCTTCCAAGTGAAGCTGTTCCAGGTGCCTGCTGAAGCCCCCAGCCAGCTGGTTGCTGCAGGAAAACTGGGGGTTGAAACCTTCCTTGGGAGCAAAACAAAGGCCACGACACACAGCTGGATGTGGTGCTGTCTCTGAGGTGCCAGGAGCCCTCCCAGATGGTGACAGAGCAGAAAATGCCGAAGGTGGTCCCTGAGAGATGTGCCCAGTGTGCCCACTCTTCCTGGTGCTGCTGGAGTGGGTAACAGCAGCTCCCAGGAGAGCCCCGAGTGTCCCCTGGGGCTGGTGGAACCTGCTGCTGCTGGGGCAGGGCTCTGGGCAGGGCTCCCTGCTGGAAAGGCGTCTGTCCTTCCTTCCTCACACCGCAGCTGCTCCGGGAGGGCTCCCCAGGCCAACCCAGCCACCCACCCGGGGGTCTTCTGTCCCTTTGCTGACCAAACCCTGCTTCTGAGTGCACACAGAAAGCCTGAGGAGCACAGGGAAATGGGCAGCTGGGATGATTAATAGTAATAGTAATAGTAAGAGTAAGAGTAAGAGTAATAGCAATAGTAATAGTAATAGCAATAGCAATAGCAATAGCAATAGTAATGGTAATAGTAATTAATAGTAGTAGTAATAGTAGTAATAGTAATAGTAGTAGTAATAGTAATAGTAGTAGTAATAGTGATAGTAATAGTAGTGGTAATGGTAATAGTAATAGTAATAGTAATAGTAATAGTAATAGTAATAGTAATAGCAATGGTAATTGTAATGGTAATTAATAGTAGTAGTAATAGTAGTAATAGTAATAGTAGTAGTAATAGTAATAGTAGTAATAGTAGTAGTAATAGTAATAGTAATAGTAATAGTAATAGTAATAGTAATAGTGATAGCAATAGTAGTGGTAATGGTAATGGTAATAGTAATAGTAATAGTAATGGTAATAGTAATAAATAGTAATGATAATAGTAATCGTAATGGTAATGGTAATGTTAATGGTAATAGTAATTAATAGTAGTAGTAATAGTAGTAATAGTAGTAGTAGTAGTAATAGTAATAGTAGTAATAGTAGTAGTAATAGTAATAGTAATAGTAATAGTAATAGTAATAGTAATAGTGATAGCAATAGTAGTGGTAATGGTAATGGTAATAGTAATAGTAATNTCATATTATATATTATATAATATATAGAATTATAATATATATGTTTGTAATAATTATTATAAAATAATAATAATAGTAATAATTACAATGATTTATTACTACTACCCACTTTATCACCGCCCTGATCCCGTTGTCCCTGCAGTCCCAATGCAGTTGTCCTGGCTCAGCTGAGGGCACAGCACACTGACAGAAATCCACGTGTAAGACAAGGGACAGCCAAAGTCAGCCCTTCCCCTGAGGAAAACGCTCATCCATCTTCAGCCTTATGGAAAGGCTCATACAGCAACCACTGTTAAAGTTGAAGAGTTTACATTTCCAGCTGATTTGTTTTCCAACTTTTCTGTCACTTTACAGCCTAGTTTTTGCGTTACTCCACTGAAAGTGCTTTTACTCTGGTGGAAAAAAAAACCAACAAAAACCTGTGCTCGTTCCAGTGCCTTTTGGAAAAAATTGCTGTGTCCAAACATTGCCGTCTTGGATACCACGATAAATTCCTCATACTTTCTTCCCTTTTCATCTAGCACAATGAAAAGGTAAACTGTAAACAATGGTTTATTTGGAAAGCGAAACAACAGCAACTAAATGACTGGAATTTAACTCTTTAATCAGCTCTCCTCCTCTGCTCTTCTTTTTCTGCCCTAAAATATTGGATTCTTTTCAAGCTTACCAGCTCCTGTATGCAGTGTGTGTTCAGCCTCTGGATGAAATGAATCTATAAGAGAGGTATGAAAGCTTGGGAATAGGAAATCCTTCCAAAACTTCCGTTTTGCCATCAGATGTACAAGTCTGGCCTCTCCTTTCAATTATAATTACACATTGTCCTTCTTTGAACTGGGGATGGTTTTTCCCCCTAAAGAACATAAGAAAACCAAGTTTACTCATTGTAAAACCACCAAGTATATAAAAAGGTGTGTACTTCCTACATGACTTTTTAATCAAAACCACCGTTAAGAGGCAGTTTAGAGAAATGATGACTTTTTATAACTTGATCTTCAAGCTGAGCAAAATCTTCTGCAAAATGTAGATTTAAAGACCTGAATAATTCATTTAATCTGCGAAACATGATTGAAACCATGTTTAGAAAGAGCTGCCTTGGGCCTCCAAGGCCAAAGGGAAACTATTACATTTGAATCAGTTTGATTTTGTACTACCTTGAAACATAAAGTGTCAGCGTGAGCACAGAGATAACAGCAAACCCTCACAGGGGGGCTGTGGAGATTGGGCCCAAAGATTGGGATGTGCTTTGATAATTCAGAAAAAGGGGTCAAAGAAGTGCCTAAGGTAGGCAGGTACATCCAGAACAGAACACCTTTAATACATCTTTTAACCACGCAGCATTTCTGGCCAGGTGGGGAGATCTCAGGTGGTTGAACAGGGGTGTTCCGCTCACAGGAGCTGGAATTTGGTTTGGAAACTCATCCCATGCCCTTCACTCACAGGTGTCAGGACTCCCAAAAGTCATTCCAGCAACAATCAATTAAAAAATGAAACTAATTACTTTCCGTCCTCCGAAATAAAAATGCTTAGTGTCAGGGATTTTTCAATTATGTATAGATGATTAGTAGAATAGAATAGAATAGAATAGAATAGAATAGAATAGAATAGAATAGAATAGAATAGAATAGAATAGAATAGAATAGAATAGAATTTATAAAATTAATATCATAATAATATGATATAACATAATATATAAAAGTAATTGTGAACGATGTCCTTCCCCTCCAGCCCCTTTTTCCTGCTCCATTCTTAATTCCAGGTCATGTACAAATAGCTGAGTTTCTCTACACTGCTCCAGTCCCTATGATTCCATCATTCTCTAATTAACTTGGTGGTTTGGTAACAGAAAAGTATTGAAGTTTATAGAAGTGCTGAGCTTATTCCTCTTACAACACATCACATTTAATTTGCTTGTTCTGGAAGGTGGAAGAAATTGAATGTGCAATGTAATTTGGTCAAGCTTTGGATAGTGAATATTTGAGCTGCACTCAACTACTGGTTATTTTTCAAGACAAGTTAAAATGCAAAAAAAAAAAGCAGCACAACAATACATTTTTTGAGATCAGCTAGCAAGTCTTAAAAGAAAACCAAAAGAGCAAAACCAGTACATATAATTAAAAAGTGAAGTGTGCTGAGTGTGCAAGGTAACATATATTTTCCAGGCTTGCTGATTAGTATAAATCTAAGATTAATCTAAGGAAAGCTGGTGTGCTACAAAGGCTTTCCCCGGGGAAACATCATGACTTTTTTTCCTTATTCTGAAAAATACAACCAGAGCAAGCATGACTCCCACTGATCTCTTCTTGAACGATCTTGTTTCCTTTTTGAGGAAGTTTGTTCTCCTCATATGGACCAGGTGGCTTTAGAGAGGAAATGGCATCCAAATGACACCAAAATTCCTCGTTACCACAAAATGCTCTTAAGGCAGTGCTAATTGCTCCTGCTGACTGGACATACAAGAGCAGTCAATAAGGTCTGGGAGACACTTAGAAATTAGTGAAAAGAAAACTTCAGATTTTCAGTGGTGTGCAATATGGGGAGACACTGGAAAAAAAAAGTAGTTTAATGGCAATTCCATTAGTGCATGAAGGTAACTTTTCCTCTTGTAAAGAAAAGCAGTATTTATAACCACAAAACATCACCATAACTACCTATAAACTGTATTTGAAAGGTGGAATTTAAGCCCACATGATGGAATTCAGCAACTCCCAGAGTTTGTTATTTCTCTCCACTGGGTTCAGCATTATGTTCTCGGGGGGAAAATGAACATTGTTCTGCAATACCCCAAAGAGGAGAGGTACAGACATTTCTGTTGTATTGCTGTGTGTTTTCACTCTAAGCACTGGAAAAGCCACCCAGTGCATAGGATGTGCACCTGGGGAATATTTTAGCAATCGGAATAAATGAGACAAAACAAATACCCTTCTCCACCTGTGAGTGCTTGATGTTCACCAGTGACTGTTTTCCACCAATTTGCTGTGGAGTTAAATCCCCCCGCTTGTCAAATGCTCCTGAGGAATTCTTTTGTTTAGATGAGAAGATATTTTGTCATAGTTGAAGTCATTTCAAGGAAAAGCTGCCTGCTCAGGGAGTCAGTGCTCCTCAACCCACTCTGCAGAGATCCCTGCCAGCAGCAGGGCCACCACAGACCCCTGGTGTTATCAGAGCCCCCCCCATTACCTGAGACCCCCCTGTTATCAGAGACCCCCCCCCAATTACCTGAGACCCCCCCTTGTTATCAGAGACCCCCAATTATCAGACCCCCCTGTTATCAGACTCCCCAATTATCAGAGACCCCCCATGATCAGAGACCCTCCCCATTATCAGAGACCCTCTGTTATCAGACCCCCTGTTATCAGAGACCTCTCATTATCAGAGACCACCCATTATTAGAAACTCCCCAATTATCAGAGACCCCCATTATGAGAGACCCCCCCATTACCTGAGACCCCCCCTGTTATCAGAGCCTCCTCATTATCTGAGACCCCCCCAATTATCAGACTCCCTCATTATCAGAGACCCCTCTGTTGTCAGAGACCCGCAATTATCAGAGACCCGCAATTATCAGAGACTCCCTGTTATCAGACTCCCCAATTATGAGACCTCCCATGATCAGAGACCTCCCTGTGATCAGAGAGCCCCCATTATCAGAGCCCCCCCATTATCAGAGACTCCCTGTTATCAGGCTCCCCAATTATCAGAGACCTCCCTGTTATCAGAGACCCCAGTTATCAGAGACCCCCCATTATCAGAGACCCCCTCATTATCAGAGACCCCCCTTATCAGAGACCCCTCCCTGCCTCAGCCAGGCTCTTCAGCAGCCCTTCCCACCCCTCCATTCCCAGTCTGTTGAAGAAATCCGTGAATTTTCCCAGTCTGTTCATCCCTCCCCGTGTGCAAACCCCAAGGTGCAGCAGCTCTGTGCCCCCCACACAGCAGGATTTTTAACCACTGCTGTTGTTCTGAAAGTGTTCTTCCTGCCTGATGTGTGTGGCTGCACAAAATGGTTCCAATTAGATGCTGGAGGCAGTAAATAGCACTTTTGTAATCTTATTGACAAATATATATCTTTTTGGGGGGTTGTTGTTTCCTAGAAGATGACTTTCAGCCAACCACAGATATTAAAATATAGCAACACAAACAGATATTATGGATTTAATTCAGTGGTTTGAAATATATCAGCCAACGTTAATTCCCACATCTCTTTCCAGTCCATTAAATACTCTATTTTTTAATTGAAGTTATAATATTTATTTGCTCATTCTCACCTGTTTTGGTATGCTACATTTCTTCAGTAATTTCTCTAGTGATTTGTGCTTGGATTATTTTATTCCTTCCATTATCTCTGATTTAATTGTCCCCTATCATATAGAAAAGACTGTGTGCCAATTTCAAGTTGGTGTTCCATAATTTAGATTCAACTTTGTTTGGAAACTTTCCCAAGCAATGAGATTCTCATTATTTTATTGAAAATATTAATAACCATCCCATCTCATCAAAAAACCTGCCATCAATAAACTGGAGACGCCAGTACTCAAAGTTTTATTTCAGCAGTTTAGAATTTAAAACTTCTGTCAAAAAGGAATTTATTCTTTTCCAATGAAATATATATTACCAGCATATTAGGGCAATCTTTCCATAAGTTGTAAAGTGTATCATTTAATGGCTGAAGTGTTTGTTAGTTGAAAAGTGCATCCAGCCTCAACACGATGGGGCTTTGGCCATAAATCTCTGCTCAATAACAGTCACTCAGGGGAGGAGGTCTGGGTTTATATATTTTCATTTCACTGACTCTCATTTTTGCATGAACCACGTGAGGCTGTTTGAGCTCGTAAGCTTTGAGTTGGTGCTTCAAATGCATTGTTGGTTGCAGCAGTAATTCAGCTGGGCAGGGCATCTGATCAGAGATCCAGCAAATGCCACAAATTGCCAGGTTTGCACTAAGCCAGGGGGGTACAGAAGCCAGCCCGTGCTCCAGCAGCACAAAGCAGGGTGTGAATTACCCAGGACAAGGCTCACCTCCTGCAGGAGCAGGAAAAGTTCAGCCTGTGCTGCTGTCTCAAGGCAGCAGTGCCACGTCAGGAATGCCAATGGGATGGGGATGGATCTGCAATCTGCCCACACACGGCTGTGGCACCAGCCCCTGGCCTTGCCAGCCACTGGGAAATGCTTTTTCAAGCCAGGCAGGCACCCCTGAGCCATTCCACCATCAGGGAAGGCCAGGGGAAGCACTTCTGCATGAACATTCAGGGGTTAGGGCCTTATGACATCAGTGCTCCTGGAAAGGTCATCTTTGTTTTATGACCATCTTAAAAATCAAGCCAAAGTGCTCCTTCCATAGGGAAATAAAGCTAAATTATTTCCAGTCCTTGGGAAACAAACAGCAGCATCCTCTCCCCTTGATGCAGTTGCAAACAGTTTCTCAGAATATGGCCTGTGGGCTGACTAGATCAAACACAGCTGCTCTTTGCAATCTCAGTTACTGACAAGAACTTGAAGTGCTAATTCTGCCATTTGAAATTTATTGCAGAATTAAAATCTGCTGCATGATGTTCGAATCAAGGGGCATTTATACAGATTTCAGTAAAGCCTGGGATGAGATATTCACATAATATTCACATAAGGGGATGATAGAATGAATAGACTTACAAAGATAAAGTGGTTTAAGAAAAAGACATGTCGTGTATATATCCACATCTACCAGGGAGAGTTAGGTTCCTGTGTTTTGACACCCTTTCTAACACAGCTCTCAATAAATCACCGTATTTGAATAACATCTGCAAATCCAGGAAGGTCGTAATTCCAAACTGACAGATCAGTAGGAGGCTAGAAGAAAATAAGAGCAATAAATTAAAAAGGGAGACGTTATGGAATTGTACCAGATCCAGACTGTAGGCTCTGTGTGAAAGTGAAATCTCTGGTCCAGATTCATCAAAGACATAGCAAGAAGAGTTTCTATCAGTTTTAAATTTCAATGGAAGAACAATACCTTGTTTGTCATGACAAATATCAGCACTTGGTCCTGTTAAACCTCAGGAGATTCCCAGGGCAGATTCTGGAGCTTGTCCAGGTCCCTGTGGGTGGCCCAGTCCTTCAGGAGTGTCCCTGTACCTCAGCTCTGTGTCACCTGCAAACCTGCTGAGGGTCCCTCCATCCCCTCATTTATGTCATTGGTGAGGACATCAAATGAATGCCCCTGGTCCCAGGACAGACTCCTCAGGGACACCCCCTGTCACAGGTGTCCATCAGAACTGAGGCACTGGCACCCTCTGGAAGTGGCTGTCCCACCAATTCCTTCTCCACCTGGGTCCACCCTCCAGTCCATCTCCCTCCAGCTGAGAGAGGAGGATGCTCTGTGGAATCACATCAAAGGCTTTTCAGAAGTTCAGAAGATGAATCTGCAGCCCTTCCCTTGTCCACTGGTGGAGTCAGTCCACCAGAGAGGGCCACTGGGTGGGTGGGAGGTGGCCCTTGGTCCTGGAGAAGCCAAGACAGGGCCCCTGAGCCCAGCCATGAAATGGCCAAAGCCTGCAGGAGATGCACACCTTTGTGCTGCTGCCCTTGCTGGGACAGGCTCCACCTTTTGTGCCAGGGTGACCTCAGAGCCTCTGGAGTACTGAGACAGACCTGCCAAGGTGAAAAGTGACCTGGGAAAGGCTGCAGAGCCTGCAGCCAGAATATTTGTTTTGAGATTCCCATCAGTTTCATGAGCTCCAAAACACATCATTTTCCCGTGGAATACAAACAACCCCAGTGAGGTATTCTGACAATGAATGGAGACAAATACCAGCTTTTTTCTAGACAAGAAAGTTTCAAAGTTTCCTCATACAGAAATGACCTGCCAGCTGCTGTTTCATCTTGTAAAAATGGGATTGCAGCTCAGGTATTTTACTGTAGTTATCATGGATGTAGGTCAGTACAAAGAAAACACTATCACAGACAAAAAAAATCACAGGGGCTTTAAAGATCAAATTGCAACCCATCAAAACTCTGCTTTCAAATCTTCTGATGACCAGATCCCTCAGGTTCTTATAGAAAATAACTATACATTTAATGCTTAAAATGTTGTCAGCCAAATCAAGACAAGAAAATAAAACCCAGCAGTATTGTGGATGACAATGTTAGCAGAAATTTATGTAAAGATATGATGCATTCTCTTTCACTAAGACTGGATGTTTCTGAAAACTTTATTTGTTCAGCCACAGGGGTTGAGAAAGAAGGTCAGACTGATCTCCTGGTGGTTTTTTGGGTAATAAAAAGTATCAAAGTGAGAAAATATTTATAGAATTGGTATCAGATATGTCTGATATCAACACATCCCTTGGTAACACAGGCAATCCCTTTGAAGAGACTCGTACATGACAAGGGTGGCTGTAATGGCTAAGGTGAAAAGCAAGGGAGAATTGGTTTTGATGAATTAGGGAGACAACAGGAAAAGGCAAGAGAGCCACATTAACATTGGATGGATGTACCAGTGGAGGCTGTGGAGCAGAGGATCAGGGAAGACCAGAATTCAGCTGTTCACACTGCTAGCACCACATTCCCCAGAGCACAGAGTGCTGCATACCACAGTTATTAGGGAATAACACAAGAACAGGAGACCTTGGAAAGAGAGACAGGGAAAATAAAGGACTTCTGATGAGTCCTGTAGTGGATATCCATTTTCATTTTAAAACTCCACTTAATCTGCATTAATATGCTGCTTTGTAATAATAAAACAACTTTTGGTTAGCACCATACCTTTTCCTTAGCACAGAGACAACTGCAGGTGTCTGAATTGTTCTGCCAGCCAGGGCTTTCACGAGATAGATTTTCTGTGGCACTGTGGTGTGATTTATGTGTGTGAGCAAAGTCAGGAGAAAGTCATAGATTTTAGTATTCTCTGGTACTTTCTTTAACGTGAGCAATACTTTCTGTCCTGTTTCTCTGATGCTCGATGTTGCTGGCAATATAAATTCTTGCCTCAATCTTATTTACATAGACAGAAGTTATGTAGTGACAAGGTCCCTTCAAGGCTTGAATGGTTTGTTAATAACATGTACTAAATAGCATCTGGTATCAATCTTGTCCTACAGACATGCCTGTAGTGATTTAAAGCTTTCATTCTTTGAATTCAAAATCTAATTTTTAATGCACTTACTGTCAGCTGTCTTCACAGCTTTTAAATGAGATTCTGTCATCTTGACATATTCACAGATACACTAAAATTTAAGCAGAAAAAAAAGAAATAAAAGCTTCTCATGTCTAAATAAAATGTCTATTCATTTTCATATAAATATTTTTGATTTTTGTTAGCTTTCAGTTATTTACTGATAAAAAAATCAATACCACTTATTTACTCAATGGTAAAAAGAACATAACTGCTTGTATTATTTGGACATAACTACTTAATTGTTGTTATTATTAGTTAAATGAAGAAATAGTCATAAACTTTCATTTCTAGATTAACTTATTTGTAGAGCCCTCAATTAACAATTTTACCTGCAAAGCCACGCAGCAAACAACCCCATGGATGCTATGCATCCTTTGTTTCCTACTCAACTGCAAAATCCACATATTTAAAAGCAGAAAGAGGGTAACATTAGAATGTCTGTCACTGGAGGATGCCCATGGAAATTGTGTTTCAAAGTGATGCCTTTCTCTTCACTGACACTTCCATCCGAGCAGCCATTCTAAAATCGATTCGATATTCAATGAAAATTAGACAGCCTCAGCTTGGGAAAATCCTGAGCTGGAGCTATTGCCAATTTTCAATCTGTGCAGCAAGTTGGGTATTGGAAAGAATGCCTTTAGGTATAATTAAACTGCTATGAATACATCCTTGGCAATGCTGGTGATGGTGTTTTTTTTGAGTTTTGAGTATTTTAGTTTCGCACACAGACTAAACTGCTACTTTGTCCACACTTAAAGCCAGTTTCAAGGAAAAACAAACACAGCATTTACTTAAAGACTCAGCCTTTTAGAAGGTAAGGAAAAAAGAATTCCTAGATAAACGAAATGAAATAGCAGTTGTGAGAGCCAGTGGAAGGAAAGACACGGCTACTTTTACTGCCCTTTCCCACCCCCAGATACAACCTGATGTGAAACTGCAAGAAGAAATTGGGAGGATTCTCTTCCCTCTTTAGTGGCCTTCCAAGTCTTCTGTCCAACAAGGATTGGCAGCCCCAGGGATGACAGCAGCTGCCAGCTGAGCTCTCTGGGATGCCCCTGGGAGGAAGTTTGGGAGGTCCAGCCCTTGTGGTTCATCCAGTAGCAAAGGCAGGGCTGGGCAGAGGAGTCCCAGCCGTGCCAGCCCAGCTGCCACAAGGGAAGAAGGGACTCTGGCAAAGGTCTTCAGCACAGTGACGGTGGCAAGAAGACTTTCCCCAGAGTTAACAAAGAAATGGACACATCCAAATCCCATTGCTGGATCTGGTGGATGTGGATAGGGAGCTGCTTGGAGTCTTGGGCTTGGTGGTGATATTTAACAGTCATTTGTTGCCTTAATATGTCATCCTTCATTGAAGGGTATCAAAATGCTTTACAAACTTCTATTATGTCTCAAAATAGGCTAAGGAGCATTATTTTCCTTTTCCAGGTGACTGTGCCTAGCAGCCACACGGTCAGAGTCACAGTGACACACAAGTGCCAGTGACAGACTCCGAACACAGCCTGGCTCTCATTCATCTCTGGGTATTGAAATACACGTTCTCACTGTGTTAAAAAATGGTAGAATAAATAAGTTTTTGTTCCTACAACTTACTGCTGGTCTTAACTTTACCTTAGTTCACATTACTTATTGTATTTGCTTGCTTGTTTTGTAGAACATGAAAACCCAGGCAGAATAAAAGCGTAAACCAGCTGGATACAAGGCTGCTAAAGCAGATTACCAAAACTGACAGAGAACGTAAGAGTAAGATACAAATAAGGCCATTGAGAAATAAGAATAAAGAGCAACATCTTTATTTTTAAATGGATTGTTCCAGGAGGAGCCAGGGGGCCATGAGGCTGCTGTAAGGGATACGAGATAACACGGGTCAAGGGACGTGTGATTGTTTCCCAGGATTGCCTCCTGCATGTCATCCACACTGGCTGCCCCCTTAAACTCCACACGTGGCCTTCTGGGGATGTCACACCTCATCTGCTGTAGACCTTTTTCTGAGATGATACATACACCTTTTGGGGATAAGTTAAATTATATTATCTGAGAACACTTCCATTTTCTGCCTGCCTCATCTCCATCTCTCTCTGTATCCTGATGAATTTCTCTCAGTGCTTCAGACACTATTCTGAATTTTGTCCTGCTTAACTTAGCATCTTTAATTCTTAGATCTTTAGTTCTATATCTGGTCCCTTCTTGTGTATGGGATATCTAGAAAGCGTTGGGAAATAATTGCCTTTTTGCCATTTACATGGACTTCTGTCATGCCCAGGTCTCCTCTGTGAGGCTCAGAACTCAGCCTGAAGACATCCAAGGGATTCTGGTAGCTCTGAAGAGCCCAGTCCAGCAAAGCATCCAAATGTCTGAGCCTGGATGAGTTCCCCATTACTAAATTAATTTCCCAGAGTTACCAGTTTTAACTTTTGCTGTAATTTTTCTAACACACAATGATTCTCTAGCAATTTTTTTTCCCTCAAGTGTAATTATTCTATCTCAGCTGGACTTCCTCTGAAGTCTCTTTGATAACTGCCCTTGAAAGTTCACTCCCAACCATGCTCTGTGTTTATGGCAGACAAATAAGAAAACACTCATTTAAATTTCACTAAGGAGTAAAACTTTAGTTAGGCTTTTGATAAGGGTGGATAAGCAGCATTGGTCACTGTGGTAAAACCTGCATTACTGCAGACTTTTAAGGTGAGTTTGATGCCTTCAGCCTAACTTTACCTTGGCAGGAGGGTAAGACGTCCCCTCTTATATTGTGTTACTCTCAAAAGGACTGTGACAAATCATCCTGCACTCATGGAAGCCTCATGCAGATTTCCCTGTGGCACTCCATTGTACAGATCTTCCAGGGATCCTTGCCCTGATATCATTCCATACATGTAACTCTAACTGCACAAGGCTTTGCCTCTCCTACACTGGCCTATCTTCTTTCTTTCATCTGACAATAAAGCTTCTACAATAACAATGTCTTTTATTCTGTTGTGAATTTAAATTCTTTCTTTTCCAGCTTTGATTTTTCACACACAAACGCTGCCTTTTAGCCAGGACTGGTCCATGAAGAAGGCAGGTATGAAGAGTCTCTGTCTTATTAAAACATTGAAGTGCTAGTGGGAAATGTGCTTTGTTTTTGAGAAAGCCATAAAGAAGTTATAATTTAGAGATTAGC
This sequence comes from Nicator chloris, assembly GCA_013400495.1. Taxonomy (NCBI): domain Eukaryota; kingdom Metazoa; phylum Chordata; class Aves; order Passeriformes; family Pycnonotidae; genus Nicator; species Nicator chloris. Next base: position 508,446 of record WAAE01010726.1, read on the forward strand.
TGCTCAGTAAGGAGGATGTTGAATATTTCTCATCTCTCATCAGCTCGTATCAATTGTTATCTCTTCAATATCAATTGTTATCTCTTTTCCTGCGCTTTCCATTTTATGTGTAATTATTGTTCATCACAGTTATGAAGTGTGAATTATGAATTATTCACAAATTGATGAATAGCTTAAAATTTGAAATTTAACATCCAAAATGCATGAATTCTGCGTTGCTCATTTGCAGCCAGACCTCTGGGTTCTGTACTGTTCTTTGTCTCCTGTTTGTCACACCGATGTCTTGCTGCTCTTGTCTTTGTCATTTGTGTGCTTCGACACAAATAATCCCAAGAAAGGATCCTGAAGTCTCTGTGGAGAATTCTGCCTGGCTTAGTTGATGATGGTCAGATTCATTCTGAATAAACTTTTAAAAAAATTACCAGAAAGAATTCATGAAACTTGACTCAACAGGAAATGGGAAGCTTTGACCAGGTATTCTTTTTTGTGCTTATTTCAATTCAGAATTTGCACTTGGAGGAGAAAAACAATCAGCTTTTCATTGGGTTTTACCTGGTGGAAAAAATGGAGGATTCCAAGGTGATGGAATATTCATATTTTAATCAAGCACAGGTGAAATATTCAAGTCCTGCAGCCTACATTTAAGATTCCCTCATCGTGCATACTAAAGCCATTTCCCTAGTTTATTCTGCTTAGACAGAATTTAGTGATGAAGATTAATTTCTCCAAGTACATAAATGTGTTTCAGGTAATTCTCCCAGCAAACCAAGCATCATTAAGATCTCCAGAGCCTTATCATTAACTACTCCTCTCGTGGTGCTGAGTTCACCGTTATGAAGTGGCAAAATTCGGCCAGGCTGAATGAAACAGACACATCTGCCCAATTTTGGATCAATACCTCTTGTTTTCTTCTTTAGCTCAATAGGCATTAATACTTAATCATCTTTAGACAGGAAACGCTTCTATGGCTCTCATTTGGTGTTAAGCAAAAGAACATTAATTACTGGATGTAAAGCCCGTTAGATTTTCCTTCCACAGTGTATTCCTGGGGGAAGGCTGGCAGCAAGAGACATTATTTCAGCACTTTCACCGTTGTGCATCCTTGGTTTTAATTGCCACAATCCACCATTTACAAACTCACATGGATCATGCTTCCAGCTGAGGAACTGTGCTTCTGCCTTCTGCACACTTACATTTATAAACTTCCCTTTCCAACTGTTTCTTGTGTAAGAAGTAAATTTATTAACTCTGATGAATTTTCACTAACTTTTCTGTAAGACAGCACCAACTTTTTAAAGACAATTTTCGTAGTGGCAATTATCACAATTTCTGATTACTGTGAACTTGTATTAGCCTTTTTTCAGTATAAAAATGAAATGAAAGCCCTAAAGGATGCACATCTAATATTCAAGATTTTATCACTTTAAGGACTTGCTACAAATTGAGTAAAAGGAAACTCTGCACCTTCTCAAGGCACAGAGTTTTAATCATTTTTACGTTTCTTTTATGAAGAGATTTTCTTTGCATCTAAAATAACCTTAGAAGGTCTCGGAGATCAAAATGACTTACTTTTTTCTTCCCTTTCATAACTATTTTTAATATTGTGTTCTTATTTTTAACTCCATTGACTTTGGTTCTACAGGAACCAGGACCCTGGAGCTCCTGAAGCAATTTCTGTGTGTTTGGCACAGACAGACCCCATCAAACATTTTCTCCTACCTCCCATTTGGAGGGCTGCACAGGGGCTGTTCTGACACAAGTGCCACAAAAGCCATTTCCTTTCTCTGAGAAAGGAGCCCCACTGAATAATGCCTGGCTCTACCTTGGTTTTGTTTGTTTGGGTTTGTTTTGTGGTTGTTTTTTGGTTTTGGTTTGGTTTTGGTTTTGTTTTTGTTTTTGTTGTTACTTATTGGGAGATTAGCCAAAACCAGACAGGAGTTGAGGCTACACCTTCATCCCTCCTGATCAAGCCACTCAGCTTGTAGAGTGTTTGATAAGCTGGCTCTTTCCTCACCTCTGAACATAATTTAAAACTTTATTCTTAATTTTGCATATTATGAGCATCTACCAAGGAAACTGCTAGAACTGTAATACAGGTCAACTCATTGGCACATCCTACAACATATTTTATTACTCACACAGTCTTTGTTGTGAAAAAACATTCTCTATTAGTGTATAGTAAAGGAGTCATTTTAAGTATAAATGGCCTTTCTAAAGATGTAGCATCATCTTCTTTTCACTGCCTGCCATACTAATAGGAGAACAGCAGATGCTCAGGCAAGATTCAATTCACCTTAATTTGTTCAAGCTTAATTAGCAGCTGGGATGCATCTGGCAAATAAACATGAAAATAGTGACAGCCTAAGTTAAAGGGAAAAAGTAAAAGGCTTTTGTTCATTAACCACATGTTCTTTGTTGTGAGCTTTATGTGCTGAAGGCAAAATCATTTTTAAATTCTTTTTTTTTTTTTGGTAAAGGCTGCTGGAATCCCTCCTACTAACAGCTTCATTCCCTGTGTTCCTGTGCAGGTGAGCTGTGTGAAAACAGGAGCAGTCCCCCTATGAGATGTTCCTGCACAGGTAAATGCTTGTACCATCACAGCTTAAATATATGGCCTAAGCTTGTATAAACAGAAGAGAGTCGTTTCTTCAGGAATTAGGTAGGCAAAATGGCCCCCTTGAGATGTAATTAGGAATTATTTACAACCCTGAATAATGATCATGCAGTATCTTGCACAAAGCAAAATAAGCAAAGGCAATTCTGAAGAGATCCCTGCTGCCATTAAATATGTGACTAACTAGCAAAATGAGGGGCATAATGATAAGAAATGTGCAATGTCTTTGCAGTAGTCTTGGTTCCAAAGCTCCTGCCCATATAAATTCCAAAGTTGGGTATTAGTTGCTGCTGAGTAAGTGATGAAAGTAACAGGGTTTTTTTTGCAAGTGGAACTGTTGAAAACATAAGATTCCTTGTGTTCACTTCAGAGTAGGATTTTTTGGACAATAATGAAGAGTAGAGAAGGGGCAAGATTAAACAGTGTTTAGGAGAATGCAAATCAAGCTAAGTCAGTTCCCAATGTAACCCAGAAGGAGGCTTTGGCAGGTGACAAAGGGAGAGAAAGGGACTCTGTGCTACCTGTCCTTTAATTTCCCAAACTTGGCTGCATTATATAAGGAATTTAAAAAAATCTTTCTTCCTTCTTATTTATGTAAAACCAATCATGACATCTTCAGGCTAAAAAAAAAAATCCACTCAAAATCTTAGATTCCTACTTCCACATTCTATATTGAAGAATCCCATGAATTTGAAAATCAAAGAATTGAAGAATCCTATGGTTTTTGACTCACCAGGATACAGTCAATCTTATAATCAGGTCAATGCAATGCTAGTGTTTTCTTGAAAGAGAATTATTTGAACTCTGCAAAAACAGGCCAAAAGGTTTCCCTAAGTGTGCTGGCAGTGTGGGACACGGGGCTTGGCAGAACACTGACAGGGGGAAAAGCCTCAGTGAAGAAAACTGCACACCTGTGGGGAAATGGCAACAAGGTACGTGCTGGCCACTCTCATATTCTGCATGTTTTGTTATCTCTGTAGAAAACTCTTTCAAAGCTGGTTTGGGCACTGCATCTCACTGCTGCACAGTGTCCTGTGGCCCTGCTGTGGCCTGTACATGGCCAGGGTGGCTGGGCTGGACACAGGCTGTGCTGTGCTGTGCTGTGCTGTGCTCTGCTGCACCAGCCAGCCAAGTGCACTCAGCTTTTCTGCTGGGCTTCCTTTTTTCTTTTTCTCCCACAACAGGCTGTAAAAACCAGCTGTGTTTTAGAGGATGTTTAACTTCACTTGGGGTGTAAAGACAGAATGTCTAAAGAATGGCTGAAAAGGCATCAAAGAGACAGGGAAGAGGCAAGGCTGGGTACAGGACACTTTATTAGTGTTCAGTGGATCCTGGAAATTTGGTACTCGTGCTTTACTGCAACTCCATCAATGGCAAAGGAGTCAGGTGTGAGATTAGAGTTCACCCAGGCATGGGGGATGAAGTCTCAAGGAAGAGCTGGGAACAGGGGTGCCATCCCTGGGAAGCACAGGGCCTGCAGTGCCACAGGGGGGACATTGCTTGGCCCCCAGTGTGCCCAAGCCAGGGCAAGGAGAGCTTGAGGATGCCACTGGAGGTCCCAGGCTGATCTGAAATACTCCTCAAGCCATTTCCCTGACATGGATGTTTGTACATTTGCAAGCAGCACACACAGAAACACAGCTTTTGAGGTGTCCCTTGGATTCCAGCCCCAGCCTGCAGTGGTTGCACTGGTGTGGGTCAGGCTGCTGTCTGTGCTGTGCTGGGGCTGCTGCTGAGGGCTCCATCCTCTTCTGGCAGAAGCCACAAGCAAAGTTCTCAGCCTCTTCAGAGGTGCAGAATCAGGCCAACAGTCAACCTTGAGATATGAGTGTTTAGTGAGCAGAGCAGATGCTGATTGATTAATTATTTACAATGGCACATTCTGGAGGATGAGTACAGATAAAAACTCAGCAAAAGCTATTGAAAATGGAGTCTAGCTTTTTTATAAAGTACCTGGGGATATTGCATTTCAAAAGAATTCTAGAAGTAAATCTCAGAATTAAAGCCATAAGTTTTTAATGTTAAGCTTCTTTAGCTCAACAATGAAAACATTTAACTTCACAGTTTGACAGAGAAGAGTATTAGCAAATATCATGGAAGGACTATGTCATGCCAGCAGTTCATTCTCCTTAGAGAAATTATCCAGCAAAGTCCTTATGATTTATGAGAGGAATTGAACCAAAATTAGCTCTCTTATAAGTCACTGGCATAATCACTTTTACCCTTGTTTTGCTTGAAATATCCATGAGCACCCCATAGACATGCCAGTGTCTTCTTCCTCATCTTTTGTGTTTTGCTATCTATAAATAGCTTGTTGTGAGTGTCTGACACTGTGTGTATGAAGCACTGATTAATTACACCCTGTTAACTTGATTTTAGTTGCAGGGATCCACACTGGAAGTAACTCACACAAATTCCTTGAGCTTATAACAGTGACCAAAGGTGTTACAGGGCAAGCAGGTTTTTATGCTCCACTAAAATCCACAGTTCTGGTATTTCAGGGCAGAGTTAAACATCAGCCCAGCTGGACAATGGGAGTGATTACACTGAGCACAGAGCCCAAGTTCTGCTTCTGGACTGGTGATTTAACAAATCACCTGCTATTGTATAGACTGTGATCAGGTGTGCAGCCCAGGTTTTGCTTTGGGGGAATATGAATATTTTAATTTAATATCACATTTTATTAGTACTGGAATTAAGTAAATCTCATGCTCTTGGGGCATTCGTTGAACGTGAGCTTAAAGAAACCAATAAATGTAGTTGAAACAAAAATGACTTCTGAAAGTCAGTCTCAACACACCTTTTTTTGTCACAAGCATTTTAGCAAAAGAATTCTTTGCCTGGTTACTAAAATGTCTAAAAGATAGGTCTCTAAATTTTTTTCCCCCAAGCCTTATCCATCCAAACTGCTCTTGACAGCAGGGAAGCACAGACACTTTTCCAGTGCAGGGACTCACCTTCAGTGGAACTGTGCAGACTTAAATCAGCTAAAAATCTAATAGTTAGGGCTGCACAAAAGGAGAAGGATTAGGCTTTACCTGGGTAACAGGACTATGCAACCTCCTGGGTTAGTGAGGAGAGCCAGCCTTATCAGAAAAAGTCAATGCTCAGGAGAAGTAAAAAATAGAAGAGGCCACCTCCATCAATTTCTGGTCTGAGAAAAGCACGAGGCTGAAAGGCAAAGCAGTGAATGTCCTTAACAGCTATAGATTAGAGAGGGAAAGTGGATCTGAAAATCTGACTTTTTCACAGAGATGTTCAATACCCATCCAGGGAGGAGATTGCAGACTCTTAAAGGGATTAAACCAATGATTACACAAAAATGGCACTTCCACTGAGAAACAGACTCCTCGGCCACGGAGGCTGCAGGAAGGGCAAGAGGAGCAAGCATTAAGAGGGCTGATGCTAAAGGGCAGCAGCTCCTGGGAAGCTGGGGAGGAGGTTGGGCTTTGACACCAGCAAGAGAGACTGCTACACATGAGGAGCTTGGAATGAGGCTGGCAGCTGGCAGGGCAGAGATAACGCTCGGGAGGACGCTGGCAGAAGGGTTAAAAAATGGGAGAATTGTTTGTTCCTTGGTCACAGAGATAAACTTGTTATGAGTATTAATTCATGCCAAGTCTCCTTTATTGCATATAACTAATATTTTCCAAAGCTCATAGTTTTGTTCAGGCTCCTTTACGGGAAGGCAAATTCCAGTGGGGAGCCTGGAAACCTTGTTCAGTCACAAACAGCTGCGGTCCAAGGAACAATGGAGTTACGGGAACAAGTCGTGGCTGACGACCGGTGCTTAACGCTCGATCGTTATCGTCTGATAAGGATTAAGCTCGTCAGCCCCCACCCTGACTCCCATCTGAAAATGAATCGGGACATCATCATCCCCGAAAAACCTATTCAGTGGAAAGGAGGACCATCTTCAATCCTTTCAGGAGGACCGGAGAACAGAATTCGACGACTATAGAATACATCTACAACAGAAAGAGACTTTTTGTTCCCATTGCGAACTCAAGCCTAAGGGCGAATTTCAGGTATAAATATCGGGGTGCTGGCACATCCAATTCGTGACAGAGAGAGGGCGAGTGAGAGGGCTACTCTGTTCACCAGTGCCAAAGTCCCGGGGCTTGGTACTTTGTCCGCTGACCGTGTGCTTTTTCCTTTTAAATTTCTGTAATCAATAAATTCTATTTTTTTATTTTTAATTTGGCTGGTTTTGGCTTTTATCTATAACAAACTGAAAGTGTCCTGAGCCTCCCTGAAAATTGTAGCAGGTAAATTTAAGTCCTGGCTTCCTGAGCTTGGTCATCAGAGAAGACAATGTGATGTACAGGCAGTGTTTGGAGCAAACAGGGTAAATAGAGTCATGTGCAGCCCACTGCCTGGGTAAATACGTGCATGACAGATGAAGGTACCACTAGTTTTAAGCACTGCATCAAAAGTATGTCAACTTGCAGGTAATTAAATTGCCTTCTCACTCTCTGTGTCATTCAGTTTCTGCAGAATGAAATACTCCTTTTTGGATCTACATCGCTGCATTATGTCATGAAGTTTATGGAATGGTAAAATTTATAGAATGGTAAGGAAGAAAGAGGAAGAAAGAGTCATTTGTTGTTTTTTTTTCATACTAAGGGACTTTAAGTGCCAGAGTGGAGGTGGGCTATGAATGTAATTGCCAAAGCCACTGTCAAAGTAAGAAAGGAATTAAGATGGGATTTGTTCAAATGCCAGGTTCAGTAGAAGGCAAATACAGTCTAATCCATTTTGGTGCTTCTGCTAGGAAATAAAAACATATAGGTCCATAGGATTATTCTGTTTTGAGAGGGAGAAAATTGCATCTAAATCCATTCATTTTGTAAATTAATTGCCTTGAAATGACAACCTCCTTTGAAAAGGCATAACTCAGAGTTTGATCCAGGGCCCACCAATGTCAATGGGAAGCTCCTCAGTGATTCTACAGATTTGGGGCAAGGAAGTTGTGGGAATGGCCTAAAAGATCCTTTTTAAGGAAAAAACCCAAACACTTGGACTCAGAGAAGTCCTGGGCCCCTGCTATGCTGCACTTTTTTCCAGCATGTGTGCACAGAAACTGGACCTACTGCAATTTATGTGAATTCAAGTCCTTTTTGGGTCTGGAGACCGTCCTTGGATAATACTTCTCAGTTGTCTCAAAAGTAGAAAAGGGAACTCGGTAGGACTAAACCCAACTAGAGGCTTGTTCCAGGTTTGTAAAGGCCCACTCTGGCTCTTCCTGACAGCTCACACAAAGAGCTCATTCCTTGTTTGCTCCAAAGCATGGCATTTCCTTGGGAAGCATGTGCAGGCAGTGAATCCACACATCCTTACACTGGATGTGGGATGTGCTCAAGCACACAATTGTTATTATAACTAACTGAATACTCTGGTAGAAAAGTACCCTCCCCGGTATTGCTGGTCATGAAATCACCCTGTATCTCACATGAAAGGCACCAGTGCAGCATTTGTTACCTTACACTTTTCTGAGATTTCTCACGTGGAAAGCTTTCCAAGCGAAAGGTATAGTGCTGCCAAAATGCATTTTTAATAAAAAACGACAGTTCCAATAGGGAAAAAAAAAATCCATCATTTAAAAAACATTGTAAGATTTTTTCTTTTGGATGAGTTTTCAAGAAAAATGAAAATGAAGTCTTGCACAGTTCTCCACATCCTTGGCTCTGGGGAGAACACACTGCCTGCTAGGTAGACCTGCCCTTTTCCTCAGAAAAGGAAGATATTTTTCTCAGGATGCCACTGACACTGATGGCTTTCCCCCAGTCAGTCAGAACTGTGACTTGCACCCCTTTGAGGTGTAAGCAGAGACAGCTCCTTGCCAAAACCAAACAAATAAATAGCATTTGTGTAGGAAATGTGCCCAGTCAGGTCTTCTGTCAATGTGTTCAGAGGCAGGATGTTACCTAAAGAGCTCCCACAGACGTGTTGCCCAGGGAATTAATGTTCATGAATGATTCTGTTTGGTATTTGGAAAATGTTTTTCCTCTTGAAAGCAGCAGCTGGTCCAAGCACAGTGTCCCGGGTGGGAAAGGGAAGGCATTTGTGTAACTCCCTTACACGAATGAGGAAACCGGGGAGCAGAAAGGTCCTCCTGGCTTTGCCAGGTCCTCACTGTGAGCGAAAAACAATCTGCAAGGTACTTTTGCTTCCTATTCTGAACGAAAATGAGGAGATAATGCTGCCTCTTTATGCCCCAAATGCTCAATAAGAAGCAATGAATTGAGAATGCAGAAACCTGCATTTTAAAGCTACTAACTTAAATAGGGAAGCTTAAAAAGCAATTCTAAACTAAACTGAGGGCAATAACTAATATAAAGATCTGATGGAGTAGAAATTACCTCCATTAGCTGGTCCCTCAGTTAAGCATTTCTGTATTAGTTATGTCAACTTTTGGTTTAGAGGAATTAGAAGGGCTGCATCGTGCTTTACAGCCTCAGCATCCTTGAATATAGAGGAAGGTTTGACACTGAGATCTTCAGACTTCCTGTAGTTTTCCACTGGTCTAAGAGAGCAGAAACTGCTCCCAAAAAGCTTTTTACACTGCCTGTGGACTGCTGCCAGCTGAATGCTTGGTTTAATCTCCTCGCCAACCTCTGCAAAGCATCCTGATTTCAAACGGCAGGAGAGGTGCTGAGAGAGGGGACTAATTAGAGATTATGAAAGAGAGATTAGAATCCTGTGGGTCTTTCTGGAGGGTTAGATGGCCAAATGAGGCATCCCCTCCTGTGAGAGGGCAGGGAGTTGAGACACACGCCCTGCAGCTTTTGTACTGAGCCTAGGGGCAGGCAGTTTTAAGCTGCTCCTGGTCACTTGTCTGCAGGGACCTCTCTGTCCCTTGATTAGTACCACAATTTAAAAGGGATCAGGAATTTGCCCTCTTCCCCTGGCCTTTGGTGCCCCCACACAAACTGTCCTTGAGATGATCATAGCAATTCACCGTGCCTTTTTTTTCCCTATTTCTTTTCTTTTTTTTCCTCTGTAAGTCTGATGCCAAATACATTATCTTAGCCACTTTCAATTTGAAGTAATGAAAAGAGGAGAAATAGCAGCTCTGTGGGAATATTTTAAGGGGATTCTCATCCAATGTAAAGACAATAGCAGAAGATGCTAATGTGTAAATTGTGGCCAAGAGGTAAAAGAGAGAGAAAGAAAAGATAAATTATGAAAAGGTTTTACTACAGTAGAAGACAAAGAACCTCTTGCTAATCTCACATTGCTTTTCCTCTGGTGTAATGAAAGGAAGGCTCCTGTGCAAAAGTTAAACACCACAGGAATAATGTCTGCTACTATGCAAAACAAACACTGGTCTTCTGAGAAGAAAGAGCAAAACCAAAAGAGGGCAAGTAATAGCATTTCACGTTTCCAAGCTGTCAAGAATTGTCCTTTGATCAGTTTTATCAAAAGCTGCACTGATTGTCTTCAGCTGGGGCTGGTTTTGAAAATATTAACTCTCCAGGGTTCTGTTTTGTTTTCCTCTGAGTCTAAAGGCAGTGTAATAAAAGGGTCATTGTAACTGGATGTAGATAACATTTCACAGCCTGATCCTGTGAGATGCTGGCTTTTCTCAAGGTAATGCAGTTCAAGGGTTCTGAGCAGATTTCTCAAAGTTTAGGGAACACATTTTCAACACGTTGGTGAAATCCATCCCTTTGAAGGCACTGAAAGGAAATGGCCTGATTGACTTGTATTCTACCTTTGCAAGTGTTCAGTTAAGGGAAAAGCCCCCTCTGGCTGATCAGGGAGTTTCCATCCTCAATACACTTTGTTTACCCATCCCAGGAAGGCTAAAGTAGAACTGCAGGTACAGACATGGGTGACAAAGGACTCCGTGCCTTGTGTCCAAGGAGAGGTGAAATAGATTAATAATTTCAGCCCAGGAGAAACACACTGACACCAGAATGCAATGAAGGCAATTATGAAACTCGGAGTGCTTTTTGAGAGGGAACCAAAAACTGGTATTCACCTTATCATGGTATAAGAAGTCAGTATCAAATGGAATTAACCAATGGTAGGAGTTAATGAAAAACCAAAACAAAGAGACAAATGCAAAAATAATGACCCTTTGTCACAAAAGCAGATCGATTAAACTCTGGAACTCATTGCTGCAAAATAGAATTGTGACAGGGTTTAAAGAATATCTGAACAAACTCCTTTATGTTAGGAGTCTTAATAGAAGTTGTAATTTCCTGCAGCTGGGAAAGTGTATTGGAGGAACATCACTGTGTGCTTTTCTTGTGTGTCCATCAAAGGTGGAATCATGAGTTAGACACACTTCTAACCCAGCACAGCCACTGATATGTTCCTAGGAAGCCAAGGAACACGTAATATTCCTTGGAGCCTGCCCGGAATGCCTTTACTAAAAGGAGCAGAGACAAGGATGCCAGAACCCCTCATGGACACTGAAAGGTGGGACCATCACTACTCCTTCCTCCCCACCCAAAAATGTGTCAGTTCTGTGCCAACAGATTTTTGTGTCTTTTCACCCTCACCATTACAGTATTTGCTGAAACAATTTGATTCAGAAATTGTTCCCTGGCAGGGTGGGCAGGCCCTGGCACAGGGTGCCCAGAGCAGCTGTGGCTGCCCCTGGATCCCTGGCAGTGCCCAAGGCCAGGTTGGGCACTGGGGCTGGGAGCAGCCTGGGACAGTGGGAGGTGTCCCTGCCCATGGCAGGAGTTGGGATGAAATGATCTTTAAAGTCTCTTCCAACCCAAACTATTCTACAGTTCTATGTCTTCAGTATTTATGCTGAATACTCCAATATTCTTATACAGTTTTCCTGGAATGTCCCATTCAAGGAAAAAAAAAAACCAACAACAAAAACAAACCCCATGAAACAGGTAGGGGACAATAGCTCTAAAGACTAATGGGAGATTCATAAGTCTCTTGGATTTTAATTTTGAGGCTCTGTGAATGCCTGCTCTGGACACATCAGGTTTGCAGTTAATGGCAGGTGGGCTGGGTCTGCCTTCAGGACAGTCCTGCAGCCACTGCAATTTGAAGCAGAGACTAAAGTTTGGCTTTGCAGTTGGACTGGCAGGTTCTGCAGCTGAATCATTGTATGGCCTTTGGCAGATCATGTCATAAGTCAGCTGAAAGTTTTGCTCCTGAGTAGGAGAGGATTTTAAACCTCTGTTTGTACTTAAATCCAATTTACAGCACTTCCTGCCCTTTGCCACATCATGTGCATAGAAATATCTAAAGCATTGGATAAAAGTGCTGCCACGTACAGACTTGCCAAGGCCTGTGGACACTAACTCTTCCTTCCATTCTTGGTGTGGAACAAGGACCAAATCACTCAAGTTAACCACGAGGGTTCTGTCTCTGCCCCTCATGAAGCAACTGCCTGAAAAATCCATTTTCTCTGGTAATAGGACTTGTCTCATGGTCAAAACCATAGCAGAACAAGCTCTTCCTAAGGCAAGAAGATCATGTTGTAAATTCAAGGCCTCTTATCCATAAAGTGGAAATTTTCAGATATACTGTGAAATCAAAGGGGTCTCTGGCTTGTGTTTCATAGCTGAAGTAGTTGAGTGAAGGTTATTCATCCTGTGTGGAGAGACCAGACAAAAGCAGCCCTAAAGCAAATGAACTGGGATTTGACAGCCTCTGTCCAGACTGGAAAGCAGATGTTCAACAGGATGTCAGGAGAGCAGGGACCGCTAATTTCATAGTTAGGAAGTGTTTGGTAGAAATTCAGTGTGGAGACCATGTCAAGGTGCTGTCGGAAGGCTCACACCCCCACCTCCATGATTTACAGGGAGAGGGTTCAAAGCAAGTCCCCGTGTCACCATGGGCAAAGGCTGTCTCATGATCAGAGCTCCAGCATCCTTTAGGAGGGGAAAACCAGTCACTACAAGGAGAAGCTCTTTAAAGGCACGTGGGACTCAGTGAAGCTGATCAGTCGAGGTTTTTTAACTCGTTATTGTACCTCCTCTACAAAGCAACGTGCTCACTGCTTGAATCAGAAAACTCTGCTGTGTGCAGACTGGTTGAAAGTGTGCTTGGGTGAGTGCTTGGGAGCTCACACTGTCAGCTGTGGTTGACTGAAGCTGCACTGAAGTCATCCTCACACAGTGTTCAGTTAACCCACACAGCACCGTGTGGAAACTGCCTGAGAATGCTCTTCACAGCAGTGTGTCCTTGGGTAAAACTTCATGTGGTCAGGAATAGGGTTTTGGCCATAAAATCTCGTGCTGGAACCCTGGTCACTGAGAATTTTAGACTTTCTGTGCTGACGGGCACTGACCCCCAAGAAAATATTGCATTTGACCTGAGGCTGTGGAAAAGGCTTCCAAAATTGAGTGATAGAACTGGGATCATGGGTGTGTAGTTGGAATAGAAGTGTGTAATGTCACGTGGTGGAAAACTTAGAGTTTGAGCTTTTAGAATATAGTCATATATATAAAGCAAGATGGAGGTTTTAAGGCAGAGGTTACTCCTTCTCTTTCACCTTCTTCTCTTTCACCTTCTTCCTCATGGGTTTGGGTGGTATTTTGTAATTGGATAGAAAAGTCCACATTGCAGGCCATGGGTGGTTGGTTATTGGGTTAAAAGTGAAAATAATTTAGGTGTCATTTCTTAATTGGACAGTTTATTCTTAAAAGGCCTTGTACAGAGAGAGAAAGGGGCCATTTTTACTTTGTTAGCTAGAAGGGCTGTAAAACTCACGGTTTGTGAGACTCTAATAGGGATAAGAATTAATAAACATCTGAGCCCAAACAAAAAATACCGTCTCACACATTTAACCCTGGCAGAAAAAGCTAAAATGCAACAATCTCATATTTTTCTGTTCTGCTTTGCTAACAGGGAGCACCTGGCTCGTGGTTTCCAGTGGGAGATCCCAGTTCTTAGGGAGCCCTGCAGTGCCAGCCTGGGCTGCTCAGGGAAGGCACATGTGGAGTTACTGTGTGAAGTAACACATGCAAAGGGTTTGCACTGGGAGGGTCATTTTTGGGAAGGTCATTTTTGGGCAGTGTGTCATGACACCTGTTGTGGGGATTGCTGCAGCCACAAATCTGAAATGCCTTGGTTTCTTCAGGGAGTTGAAACCTGCTGAGCACAAGGTAAATAAGAGGGATGGATATGAGGTGCAGGGCGTGGTATCTTCTTTAATCTGCTCCCCATGCCTGATGTTACACTTTCTGAAGGGTCCCTCACCAAGACAGCTTTCAGATCTAAATTTTCCATGGGGTTGCTCTGAGATTTCCTGCAGGTTCTAATCTAACCCTTACTCCCTGAATCCTGTGACACTATCACACATTTCTGAATGCTGTTGTCCTCCCTGCACAGCCAGTCAGGAATCCTCACTGCCCAAGTTGTATCCAATGCTGGGAAAGAGCCACCTCAGAGATTTCACACACTCACCCCCTGACCAAAATGCATTTTTCTGCCACCTCACCTTGCAGGGTGATGCTCTTCAATGTTGAGATTAACACCTGCAGATTACCAGTTCTATTTGAGATAAACAACGGTTGCAAAACACTTTCTAGGCCATGACAGGGTTGGTGACAAATGACACCAGCTCTCTCTCTCCGAGGGACACCACAGAAGATAGCTGTTTGTTTTAATAATGGTAATTGTGCCTCTAATAAGCATCTTGTTTAGTAATTTGTAGAGGTTGTGTACATGCATTTCCATAAACAAGGATATTTGTTCAAGCTAAGCCTGATTAAAAAAGAAATGATGCAAGAGTTCTTTGGAGGGCTGTAGGATAACAGTGCCTCCTGATTCAGTATTTCCACTTGGTGAAATGAGACTTGCAATTACTCCCGAGGAAAAAGTCCTTAGAGAGTCAGATGAGATTAGGTGGGAATGATAAGGATGATGCTAATAACATATTGCCAATAGGAAATGGCTCATTGAAGTCCCATACAGAACTAGAAATTTTATAAAACACATCTGAGGAAAACAAACATTCTAATCTCCATTATTTACGGCTCCTTTACTTATTTTTATAAGCTTTAAGATTTTTCTTCACCTAAAACCCAACAGATTTTAGGAAGTTTGATCCTCAGTTGAAGACCAGTTAGTGCTAGGAACAGGATGTAATAAAAATAATACTTTGGCTCACAAATATTTTGTTCTAATGATTTTTTTTCGTGATTTTTTTTTAATCTCAGCTCATTTAATGTTGTGTTCTTTTAACTGCACCTCTCTTTTTTTTCTCAGGCCAGGGTTCACGCTCCATTTAAAAGCTGTGTCTTTTTGGAGTGCCTCCCTCAATGAGATAACCTCTTGTTGGGCACCAGGAGCCAGAAAAAGTTGGGAAAAATTACTTCAAAGGCCCGAGATTATTTTATAATTTTCCTCTTGTGTACTTTCCTCTGGTGATGTCACTTCCACCTAACTCACTGCATCGAGGCTCCTCACAGAAGTGTGAGGGATTATTTTTATTGTTCATTGATTAGCTTGTCACAACCCCGAGGAGCACCACAGTGCAGGTATGGCTCCAACACCTCTAATGCTGCTAAAAGATTTCTCCCAGCTGTGTGTTTGTCTTCCTCTCTGCTTTCCACACATAAAATGTTGTGAAACCATAAAGAAACCCTAAAGAAGCCATAAAGAAACCCTAAAGAAGCCATAAAGAAACCTTTGTCTGTAATTGCTCTGTTCCAAAACTCATCACAGCAATTTGGTGAATATTTGATCATCTTTTTTATTTCTACACAGTCTTCAGCTGAATTGCTAATTTCTAATTGGGTTTCAGGGATTAAAATTTCTCTGCTCGCTGTTAATACTTGTGGAACAAACTTTGCAGGAGTTTTTGGGTTTCCTGTTTGTCTGATCTCCCAGTTGTGATTGCTGGATTAGCTCTCCCCAGTGCACTGTGCTTGGCAATTTCTGAGGAACGAGAATTCAGCTGAACCATCTGATTCTACAACTTGCTGAGAGTGTCTCTAAAGCGTGGTAACTGCCACCACTTTCATTAGGATTTGATGTTACTCCCTGTTTTCCAGAGATTCTCAGGGGTCAGCGTTTATTTGTGCTGATACCATATTAAAATAAGTATTGTGAGGCTTATAATCCAAAATTGTATGAAGTCAGTAATAAATAGTCCTAATTAGGAGGCAGAAGTAAATGACTTTAATCTAAACTCCATGAGCACAAGAAACAGATGGGCTTAAGTGCAAATAATTCTCTTTTTTATAACAAGATATTTTTCCCTTTTTAGTATCTATCACTGCAATTCAATGTTTTATTTGCCAAACATGTTTTTACTGAGTCACAGGCTGCTTGGGAATGCTGCTCAAATTCTCCTAAGGAAGATGTGGTTCTTGTTAATTAAATTAATCTATTTTCATTAATATCTCTGCACCCAGGAAGGGAAAACCCGGGTTTGTTTGCTTCCTTTATTCCTGTGGGGATCATGAATTCTGTATAAGTAAGGAGGATTATGCCCTTTTGAACAAAACAAACCTGTTTTTAACCAGCTCTCCCCACAGCACTGTATTCCTGGCAGGCACTTGGTGCAGCATTTCTACATCTCATTCATAAATCAAATCTATGCTCTGGCTCACTTGGTCCAAAGCGTGTTGGCCTACCAAGAATTTTCTGTGTAGCACAAAGTACTTGTGAAGCAGGTCAGACCCTTCTGCAGAGCACCAGGCCCACCCAGTGCATAATTGAAACCTGCAGGGTGGCTGCAGAAAGCCTCATTTCTCCCTGGGGGCTGGGACTGTGCACCCAGGCTGCAGCAGGCTCTGCATGTGCCGAACCAGAATGTGGTCATCTCCCAAATCCCACCCGCACACAGCCTGGCTGTGCTGTGCAAAGGCACCCAGCTGTTCCTTGGGCAGTGAGCTCCTGCCCAGGAGTTGGTCTGACTGTGTCCTGACTCAGGGTGTGGAGCTCCTGCCCAGGAGTTGTCTGACTGTGTCCTGGCTCAGGGTGTGGAGCTCCTCACCAGGACCTTGTCTCATTGTGTCCTAGCTCAGGGTGTGGAGCTCAGTAACACTCACTGGGCCTGCCTGGGGAACCCTGCAGCAGCCACGCCAGGCCTGAGTAAAGCTGAGACTTCTCCTGCACAATGTCCCATCTCCCTGGGCTCTGCCTTTTACCCAGTGGTGCACAATCCCCAGTCCAGCCTCTGAGCCAAACACCAGTGAAATTCTGCCATCAGTTTTTCATCCCTCAAGGTGATGAGTCTTGCTCCTCTCCCTCTCTGTGAGAGCTGGACAGCCTGGGGCTCTTTTATATTCTCAGTTGTCACAAGTAGCCCTTCATATTCACTAAAAAGCTATTGATCCCTCTCCCTCAAGTCCTAAACCTCCTTGTAAATCGGTACATTTCATTGAGTGAAGCACAGGAAAATAATAAGGAATCCTGGGTCTGGCAGTTTCTCTGAAAACTGAATTCTGGAAACTTCCCAGTGCAGTTACCACTGTCCCATCAGTGCTACAGCCACAGAGAAGGCTCCTGGTGTGATTGAAAGTGTTACCGTGTGAAAGATTCCATTTCACCTCGTGTAACATCCAAAATGAGATGATATCACTCAGTGCTTGACTCTGTTTGAACTTCCATCTGCTGGTGAGCTTCAAGGAGCACAGCAGGCCTTCATGGGTTTGATCCCAAAGCAGATGCCTTTGTGCCCTTCTTCTGTGGGCACAGGGAGACAAGAGGCAGATTTCCACAGCAGAGTTTGGATTTGCAGGTGCCCTGGTTGGCTTCTGAGATGTCATGACAAATGTAGCTGAGCCTCCAGCACAGCTGCTTCCGAAGTTTTTGCTGGCTGCAAAAGAAGTCTGAGGTCCTGCCCTCACAGATCCCTGAAGTTACGGGGTGTGGAAATCCTTCCTGCTCATCTTACTCTCACCTGGGAAGATTTTCCTTTCAGACAGACTCAGATGTGCTTTAGATTCTCCAAAAAGCAAACCCTTCAGACGGGGGATGCCTCAGCTGCCTAATCAAACAGTCCTGTGCTCAGACTGTATCCTGGTGCCAGCACCTTGGGAGCCTGCAGAGTGGGTTATTTGCTCTGGGAAATGGACCCAAACACT
This sequence comes from Nicator chloris, assembly GCA_013400495.1. Classification (NCBI taxonomy): domain Eukaryota; kingdom Metazoa; phylum Chordata; class Aves; order Passeriformes; family Pycnonotidae; genus Nicator; species Nicator chloris. The sequence goes on from WAAE01010726.1 coordinate 526,083, forward strand.
GCTCAGCAAAGATGGAAGTACCAGCTCTTACTTCTTGCCCTACTTGTAGGTGAGCAGGCTGATCCCAGAGCAGATCAGTGCACTGGCAAAGGGCTGCTTTGGTAAATGTATGTTTGGTGCTGCCTGAATTCTGTCATTGTGGCCACTGTTACACAAGAAGAGGGCACGGAGTCATCCTTTATGCCTGAAGAGATTCCCCACGAGAAGAAAAAGCCACGTTTAAGTCATCTGACCCACTCTCTCTTGCCCCATCTGTCTTCACAGTGCTGAGATTGTGAACCTGCTTCAGCTGGGTGGTTTACATTAACACTCACCTGCTGATCAACGGCGCTGGCAGGAAAAAATCAAAGGGAATGTCAGAAAACAGCAGCATGATTCTGTTCCCTGCTGGAGAGCTCTTCTCCTGTCTTGTCAGAGTTACAGACACGATGTGGGTCGCAGAAACCTCACTCTCCTGACAGTTGTTCCTTTTGGGATTAGATCGATATTTGCCTGTACCCAGGAATTAGCAGAACAACTGCCTGCAGGAATTTATTTTAGAGGTGATTTTCTATCAGTGCAGGATGCTTCTGAATTTAATTCTGCTATTCAAGGCACCATTTACTTTTTTAATACTTAAAGCCATATGCACTGCTCACGAGAAATCCTGCAGGTATAGAGAAAACAGAAGAATACATGTTAGAGGATTAGAAATAATATGGATTGTGAAGTCTTATGTAAAACAGGAAATCGTATTTTTGAGATGTTTTGCAGAGAAATTTTGCACTTGGCAGGGTATTTAAGTTACCTGCCATTTACACCTTGAAGATCAGCAGAGAAAACCTAATAATGCTCCCACTCTTAGGAGTGATTGTCTTTGTAAAGCAGCTATCTTTGCAGCTTTATACAAGGCAAAAATGTCAGCTGTGTCATCTCCAATAGCTTCTTTATGAATTGCAAGTGGCTTAATTTCAAAGGACCAAACTGAATAGCTTATTTTTCCATTTCTAAAGTCTTTTCTGCTGCACTCTTAAAGAGAAAAACCTATGGCCAAATATTTTATGCTGTTCCACAGTGAATGTTAGTTGAGGGGAAAAAAAAAAAACGAACCAAAAAAAAACCCCCCAAAACCAAGAAAAAGCAAACTTGAAAATGCTGGAAGAAAAAAAGACCAAAGCAAATGGATATCACCATTATGTCTCAGGATATAGGGGCTCCTAGGAAAGGGAGGCTTCCAGTAGGAACCACTGCACTCAGGATGCAGAGCTGGAGGCAAATTTAGGCTCAGATCTTCTTTTTTCCTGGATCAGTTTTTTTCTAGTCTCTAATATGACCTTCCATTTTTAAAGATGTTTTGTAGTCTGTCCTTGAAAATTTTTATTAATGGCCTAGTTAAGAAGGAAGAGGATTATTACTTATCTATATTATATTTATTCCAATTTCTGCTTTAAACATTGTTTTATGTAAATTTACCATGACATTTAATTTCCTTCATTTATACACTTGAATTGCTACATTTTTACAAATACTTATTACAGTTACTTTGAACTACCAGTCTTGCATGTTCCTGAGCTACACAGTCCTATTTATTATTTCTTTTTTTCATTCTCATCCATTACAGAAGCTCAAGAAAACCTGTGGAGGCAAGGACAGGTAGATTTGAGCACGGAATGAGGTGCTGTGGTTTAATTGCCGTAGAGCAGGATCTGGAATACTGGAGGAACAATCAAGCCAGGCAGAAAAAGGTGCTGAAATGTCTTCTTTCTCCTTTGAATACGCCGTGTGAGTGTGTGTTAGCCTTACAGCAGTTGTTGGAAGGTCTGGCTACGGTAACATGTTGTGGGCTAATTTAGCTCACTGCTGAGCCCTGCTGCCCAGCAGAGCTGAATAGACATATCTGCTGTCAGTCTGCACCTCTGAAAACAGCACTGGCAAGCCACTCTCCAACAAATGGTTCTTTTCCCTGCTCAGTTCAGGCAACCAGGAACCCACAAACATGAAAACATGGAGGCTGAAATCTTCCAAAGTGTTCAGGCAACGACACCCCACCACCACTGGATTGTCTAACAGGGTGGTCTTGGCTCTGTTATTGCCTGTTTTGTCACACAAAAATGCTGTTCCCCACTGCATCTGGCAGGGGCTGTGGCACACCATGGTTAAATCTTTGGGGTAGGGGAGAAGCTGCAGTCACTCAGCAGAATCCTTCCAGACAAAAATGGATTTGATCAGCGCATCCGAGAGACTGAGGCTTGACTCGCAGAGGGATCAGCATCCCAAAGCAGGGAGGCTAAGTGGAAATACATGTAGAAATACTTGAGCACTGAAAAGATGCTGAGAAACCCGTGACAATAAATTATCTGTTCCACTTCAGTGGTGGAAACTGATTTCAGACATACCTGGAGAGAGAAATACGAATGAGGGAATTTCAGTTCCAAGTCTATTAGGAATCAAACTTTCAGACTGGCAGCACCTGTTTGATTGTTTTCAACTATTTTTTGCCATCTGAATAATGTCATTTTTTAAGCAATTTACATTTTCTTTGCTGAAAGGAAACCTAGAGGACACAGATTCTCCATCACAGAAGCAAATACCTTGGCTGAAGATAAGTTGATGTGTTAGAAAAGAGCCATATCCAAAGGTAGCACAACAGCTGTACTGAGTTTTTTTCTAACCTAATAGGGAATTGATATTTCAGCTCAGGGACAAAATACTGCATCACTTGTGTTTGAAGAAATGACTGCAGAACATTTGCTACAATTGATCATTTACTGCTCCCTTTTCTGGCTTGAACACTCAAAAGTCCTAATTCTTGACTGCTAGGTTGTGTGAACAGAATGCACCTGAGTGAGTGGCTGTCTCCAGAACTGGGCTCTGCCAGTGCCTTTGCACAATGCCCCTTCAGAATGCACTTAGCATTATGAATATAAGGAACAGAAAAGGGGAAAAAGCTTCTTGGTGCCACTTCTATGGTCTAATCAGAGTTTAAATGTAAAGTTTATTCTCCAGGAGAACAACACACGCTGAAATCTTGCGGCCGGGAATTCAAGCACCACAGGTTGAAATTATAATCTCTGTCTCTAATGCTCCTCTTAGAGACTGTGGGAAAGGAATGGTGCATTTTCCTGCCACTGCTCAGCCACTTTATCTTTGAATAGGGAGAATTTTTTTCTCTTACAAGCAATCAAGTATTTAGATTGCTCGTGTGTGTTTCCCCTGTTGATAGCAGGAGATCAGAAAGGGCAAAGGTGAGCAAATGGATTTAAAACAATGCTGCACAAGAAATGGTGCATGCACTAATATTACATGCTCCGTTGCACATTTGGTTATTCATTCCTCACACCAGTCCTCTGGGACAAAATCAATGAGACATTCCATGTTATGCTTCAAAGTCATCATAATTGTTTGTTTTGAAACAACAATTTTTTTCCCTTTTGTCAACCGAGCAATTTGCTGAAGTACCCAATTTTTCCAGAGGAGTCAGAAATAGAGCCAGAGGCTTTTTAAAAATACTCCAAAGGGGGAGGGGGGAACCCACCTGCAAAAAAAAAAACCTCTGCTGATGTGCTGTGTTGTTTATTGCATGATATTCTCCCCAAAGGGGGATCGTAATGAAATAAACCCCCACACAATCCCCACAGCACATCAAAGGAACACGAGCCTTAAACATTATTTATATCTGTGTGACAACAAGGTGTGTTTGCATAATTAAAGTACCTCAGAAGATGTGTAAAGCAAGACATCCCACTGGCAATTAGCTGCTTGAGTGGTCAAGTTTCCACATACAAATTCTGTGTATCACTTCTTCAGTGAAGAGCAGCACTGTACTTGACCTTTTCTGCCTTCCCAAAGGATGTTGCTGTATTATTTTTTGCACTGTATTACCTTTATCTGAACACGTGCTTTTAGTAAATGCCTGAATCATGAGTTTAAAGGTGACTAATTGGTCTGATGTTTGTATCTGTATGAACACCCTGAAGCCCTGGCAGGGACTGCAAAGGCAGTGCTTCCAGCCATTGTACAAACCTGGAAAGGAGCTCCAGTGCTTCCCATCAGGTGTCAGAACCCTTTGCAGGTCCATCCTGGGTAGATGGGAACGGAGACACACAGCAGTGATGGGATTCCCTGTGCTCAGGGGAGAAATGAGGCTTGAAAATCAGGCAAGGCTTTGTCCAGGCTGGCCCTAAAATCCTACACCGTGGAGCTTGGAAATGACACCTCAGGCCTCCATCTCTGCAGCCTGTGAAGCTAAACTCAAGGCCTCCTCACTAATCAGGAGATTATTCAGGGATGGCTGCAGTTGAAGCATATTTGAAAGAAAAAAGAGGCAGAAAAAAAGGCAGAAGTATATTGTTAACATCCCTCTGTCGTCCTAAGAGCCTCTGGGGATGCTGCTTGGCTGCTTGTAAGTGTATTTAACATAAAGCAGAGATGACTGAGAAATGTAGCTCGTGGCTCCCCGGGGCAGTGTGCCCCTCAGAGGATGTAGGACAGTGAGCAGCCCGGGGAGGAGGCTGCTGCAGCCCTTCCCACCATGGCCCTGCAGGCAAGGGAAGCCTGGTGTGCCCCCACAGTGTCACCTGATGGTCGGAGCCCTTGGCACTTGTGAAAGCCCCTTGTCCACAGCCCTGGGGAAGTTATTTGGTGTGCTCTGATATAAAACTGTTGCTAAGATTCCATGAGGTGCACAGAGCTGCATTCTGAGCCCTGCAGAAGTGCAGAGCCAGGAGCTGTGAGGCCAAACTCATCAGTGGCATTCTACCAGGGCTCCGTGGGCTTAGCCCGTGGAGGAATTTTGCATGGCTTCTGTAAAATAGGTAAGTATTTGACTGAAATTAGCCAAATCCTCCAGAGCCTAATGGAGCGCTTATGGGTTCTGGCAACTTAACCCAATGTTTAATTTGCACTAATCTAGCCAAGGCTGCAGAAGCATGAAATACACTCTACAGAGAGAGCACTGCTCTTTGAAGTTAGTGGCTTAATTCCCATTGTCTCTAATGGGAGCAGGACTGGGGCTTATGTGGCATTTACTCCTGTTACTGTAGACGGAAATCTTTTCAAATATGAATTAATTTGGCTTGTGTTTGGGGACATTCCAGTCTTCTGAATTTACTAAAATCTTGTTAACTGGCAGGCAAACCTGCACCGCTGCACTTGTGAGATCCATGTAGTGTCCATGCAGATACCATGGGCTGTGAGCAGTGCAGATTTCACTTCTGAGGTGTGTGCAGGTCTGTAACCAGCCGGCTCAGAGCAGGGGAAAGAGAAAAGAAGAAGGGAACTCGATAATCTTTAAGGTCCCTTCCAAGCCTAACCATCCTAACTGTGAACACAGCTCTTCCTGCACAGCATGAAATCAACTACCACAGAACCCAGCCTTTTCTGCACTTAGGGGGATTCTCTAAGCACCAACAATTCCAAACATATTTCTTGATAATTTGTGTTCACCTGGTTGTTCTGGGATGTGACAGCTGGGGAGGGGGGGGGGGTCAGTCACCCTCTGCAGGGTCCACAGCTGGCTCCTGGCCCAGCTGGGAGAGGGGCTGTGGCAACTGGGAAGTGCTGGTGGAGCACTCCAGAGCGCAATCCCTCAGCCAGAGGTAAGTGACTGCTCCAGTTTATCCTTTTGACAAGAGCAGAGGTTTCTCTATTTCAGACAGTCACAAAAGGTGAGCACGTAGTGTTTAGGGGGAAGGCAGCTCAAGCAGTGATCTGGGCACAGAGAAATAGGGGAAAAAGGAAGAAAAAGCGTCTTTGAAATGATCCCACTTAGCCGCCAAGTGACTGTTACATGGCACAAACCCAAATTGATACGCTGCCTTCACAACACTTTGATTCACTCCTGCAGCCAGGTGCTGAGAGTGACTGTAATAACACAGGGTGTTTCAACAGAGCAGCACGCAGGGGAGCAGACAGGCAAGACAGCAGGCAGAAAGCAGCTGTCTGCTGTGCAGGCAAGGCAGGCACTTCAAAGGCAGGAAATCCTTCTAAGGAACTCATTGTCAGAAGCTACACAGGAGCTCCCAGTGATATTAATGCCCACTGTTACTGCTCTGACCAAAAGGAGGTTTGCCCTGGTGAGATGACTTTCCCCATGATGGGGTGACAAGCAGCCCCTGAGCCTTTTGTTTTATTCCAGTTACTTGCATATTCCTGCTTTTCTGGCCAGTGCTCACTGCTGCTTTTACAAGTTCAAAGTGGCAGAGCCATGACCCTCATTTTACAGGAGCAGAGACACACAGAGAGTTTCTTTTAGTCCTAGGAAGCACCACGGATTGCCACACTTTTATTCTTCCCCTGAATCTATCAGAAAGCTCAAACATCCAGCAGGACTGCATGTAAAGAAGAGGGACTGCTGTTTCCTTCCTGCATCTTCTCTCCCTCTGTGCCAGTGGATGCTGACAGCAGCCTGCTGCTGAAGGGATCACGGCTGCCTTTGGATGCAATTTCCACAGCCTGTTTCCTCCGGGCTACGCTGTGCCACAGCGGTGTCAGCCCTTCCTCCAGCAGCCTCCAGCATTCCCCATAACAGCTCTCGTGTCACAGCTGCCTTTCCTACACCTAAGGTACAGCTCGAGGCAAGCGGAGCAAAATCGACACAGAAAAATCCCAAAGCTCCTCTTTTTCCTCGCTCTCGCTGCTCACCTGGCATGAGGAGGGTGCTGGGGAAACGGGGGAGGCAAAATCTGCCTGAGAAAAATGCTGGAGAGAGGTGATAGGGGAGAATGCTGATATATCAGCCTCACTCTCTGAGTGGTACAACCACCCTTGCACCGAGAAAATTGGTTTGTATTTGATTCTGCTGAGGTAGCAAAGCAAAACAGCAAGTCAATTTGGGATAGAAGGTGGAAAAAAGAGAAGTGACCTCATTTATTAACCCCAGAGGAGACAGAACTCCATGAACCAAACCTGCAACCAAACCTGTGGGTGAAACAATTTACTTCTTACACCCTTATCTTGATTTTTTTGCTCCGACCACCTGGATTTGCACATACTGTAAACTCCCATGGTGTTCAGATTCCCTTGCAGCACCTCATGTGAAAATGGACAGGATCCCAGTCTGTTCCCTGAAATCCTCTCAGATGATCCATGTTGGGTACAAACTGTATGGCAGGCAGTGATCCTTTAGTTGTGTTTGCCTGTTCTGAGGCTGTTAATGTATCTCAAAGCATCTGAAGAAATTAAGTCATTTATCAATTATAACTACAGGAGAAACCCCTTAAGGGGCAGACTGCATAAGATGATCTTGTATCCTAAATTCAAAGGGACGAAAAGAACAGAAATAAAAGGAACAACCTGAAAAATGGAAATGTCACAAATAAAGAAGGTTATTCTCTAAATCGTAGTTGTATTTCATCTTAAAAATATTTAATCTTTATATCACATTTTCCACATTAAAATAGTAAGTCCTGGGATCTCCCTGACTTCTCCTCATACACATTTTAATTAAATTGGTGTAGAATTCTGTATAAAATTAGGGAAGCTTAGGGTTTCTGGTTTCAGCCTCAAAGGATTGGGGTTGCTCCAGCATCAGATTAACCCCATGGAAGACATTAGGGTCAACCAGTCCTTACCCTTTTCTCTTCCATTTTTATCAAAACAGCAAGTTTCTTTTGAGATTTGGGAATAAACTTCAGAGGGAGAAAATCCAGCTTGGGCCTGAGCCTGATCCAATTGTAATGGCAGTGCCTTGCTGCCCTGTGCCTCCCCGTTTGGCAGCAAACGCCTCCTCTCTGCACAGTGTGACCTCCAGTTAAAAAACCTGTCCCCAAATGCTTTCCAAAGAGTGCGTTTGAAATACCCCAGCACCTTAATTCTCCCTGTAAAGGGCAGTCTGGGGTCTAGCAGGGCCAATGTCTGCTGATGGCAGAAAACACCTCATCAGCTCCATCATCCTCACGCATGGCCGGCCACAGACACGCCAGGTCTGCCTTTGTCAGCACAGTGGTCCCTCCTGTGTGGCTGTGAGGGGTGCTCACCCCTGCAGGGCTCTGCTCCGAATGAGCAGGGCTTCTGGGGAGTAGGGCCCACAGAGTTTTGGTGTAGAATGACCCCAGGAATTCCTTGGATGTTGTTCTAAAGCGGCGAGGCATGAGGAGGGTGGCTGTGCTGGGGTGGCTGACGTGGCACAGGGCTGGGCACCTGGGGGAAGCTGCAGGCTCCCAGTAAGGACCAGTGCCAACCTCTGAGGATATTCTTCAGGGCAATATTTGTTGCTGTAAAGAGGCTCAGCCACTCTTGTAGACTTTCCTCACTGAGATCAGTTAGTGCTGCTGGTGAGAGAGACAGTTCTGTGAGGGGTTTATTGATTTAAAACTTTCCTATCAGCGAAATATCATTTTTCCTTCAGCAGGAGTGAGCTCTTGTGCCTCCCTTTGTGTGGGAGGGACATTCCACCTGAGGAAAGGAGAAGTGGGGGCTTTGGCAGGGAGGAGTCAGATCCTGGGAAGGGCAGGAGCTGCAGAGGAGCTGATGCAGGGCCAGGAAGGCACATCCCAGCCCCTGCCAGGTGTCCTGGCTGGGTGGATGGAACACACATGTTATGGATAAAAGCCAAAACCAGCCAAATTAGAAAAATGAAAAATAGAATTTATTGATTACAAAAATTTAAAAGGAAAAAGCACACGGTCAGCGGACAAAGTACCAAGCCCCGGGATTTTGGCACTGGTGAGCAGAGCAGCCCTCTCTCTCTCGCCTTCTCTCTGTCACGAATTGGATGTGCCAGCACCCCGATATTTATACCCGAAAATCACCCTCCGGCTAGGGTTTGCAATAGAAACAAAAGTCTCTTTTTGGTGTAGATGTATTCTATAGTCTTCGATTTCTGTTCTCCGGTCCTCCTGAAAGGGTTGAATATTGTCCTCCCTTCCACTGAATAGGTTTTCCGGGGATGATGATGTCCCGATTCATTTTCAGATGGGAGTCAGGGTGGGGGCTGACGAGCTTATCCTTATCAGATGATAACGATCGCGCGTTAAGTATCGGTCGTCAGCCACGACTTTTTCCCGTAACTCCATTGTTCCTTGGACCACAGCTGTTCGAAACTGAACAAGGTTTCCAGGCTCCCCACTGGAATTTGCCTTCCCGTAAATGAGCCCGAACAAAACTATGAGCTTTAGAAAATATTAGTTATATACAATAAAGGAGACTTGGCATGAATTAATGCTTATACTCATAACACACATATCACAGGGAAACCCAGTGCTCCAATTCAAAATGCACTCCAAAACAAAATGAAACATATTCCTCCCATATTTATTTTTATTATCTCTATGGATAATACAAATATGATCCTCTGGTGGCACAGGTCTGCCTGACCACTTTAGGGAGCTGATTTTGAGTACCATAAAGACAGATTTGGACACCAAAACTTATTGGTGATTTTTTTTTTAATATTTAGGTTGTTTTCACATGTATAAATTCAATAATTCAATAATCTCTGTATTTATTGGACTGACTGTATCAAATATTCTGACTGCTTCCCTCAACACCCCCTCCCAGAACCTAGGTATTCCTTAAGTAACCCTACAGGTCTTGTCTGTCACTTAAGAGCAGGAAGGGAACCTTCTCTAGGGGGTCAGTGTTTAATGCTTGCCCCATTTACATCCACTGAAATGGTAAATATCTCACAAAGGTTTGCTTGCCTGTGCCTGAATAGAACCACAAATCTCTACCATTGGCCTGCACTGGTTGTGTGACCCTGAGAAGTTCAGAAATATTTACAAGTCCATCTATTTACAAGTAAGTCAGGTTTCCTAAATGCCTTTTAGCTCTAATTTGCTTTTATGATCTTCACCACAAGTACAGTGTGGCACAGCAGAGAGTGAAATCCCAAATGCATAGGTTGTGTGCAATCCCCATGGCACCTCCAGACCTGCAAAGCACATTTTAAGCCAGCACATGAAAGCAAACAATCAATTTGGAAATCACAATACACGTAACACTTAACCAAGTAACAGATTATATAATTCACAAGGATTAGCATCTCATGAATATGATCAGCATGCCTGGCAGCAGTTCTGCTCAGAAAGCTGCTGTAGAAAATTTAGGTCTGAAATGTCTTTGGCTGCCTCAGGCCCTCTTAAAATGATGCCACAATAGCCTGGAACTTGTGATGATGTTGTAGAAGCTTCCCTTAATTGGATTGTCTGAGAATGTCAGCGATTGTCACCAATATTGTCCCTGCTTGGTGTCACTGAGAGCCACAAGAAGCAGAAATGTGGAGAGATTCAGCCACCTCTCCTCTGCGAGCCCTGGTACATTATTGTGTTTCGGCCTGGAAAATCAGTTACACATCAATGAGGCCTTTTCAAGGTTTGGAAAACACTCCCCACCCCTGTTTTCCTTCCTGCTGAGGAAGGGGGGCAGCAGTTTGCTTGGAGTGAGCTTTTAGGCAGAGAAAAAAAAAAATCTTGCTCTGTGTTTTGCTAGTGAAATTACAGGGCTTGCAATCAATGAATGTTCAGAAGCTGGAAAGCAAAAGATGCTTTGACCTATTGAAACTTGTGATGGAATTATATACATTATTGAGAGTTGTGTGCAGAAATGGCACTTGGCTATTTCATGTCTTTCGGAAAAAATAAGTGAGATACTGGACTCCTAAGTCTAGATTTATTTAGTTATCCTATTTATCCTACTGGGCCTATTAAAAGAGGATGTCATAAGAATATTTCTTTCATTCCTCAGTTTCTACAGGAAAACGATTACATGCTCTAAACATCATGCCAAACACATTGACATTTAATGTGAAACTTTTCCCAAAACTTTTAATTAAATCCTTTTTTTAATCTGGAATTTTATACCAAACTGTTTCAGCGTGCTGCTTAAATGAGTAACAGAATTCAAGATATATCACCAGCAAGCTGAGTGTATTGCTTAAGAGCCTCTTGGAGGACTTTAATTCAAATAAAGCTTTTCTGAATTTTCTATTGCATAGAAATTCTCAGAAGGCATCTACTGGAGCTGCAGTAAAAGATAAATTCAGTGCTCTTCAAACTGAACCAGACAGGGTACTTGAATTGGTCAGCGAGGAAAAAGATAGGGAAGTTGCAGGAGCACCTGACATTTCTGAAATTATCCTCTCAAATGTGGCTGTCCTGAGAAGGTAAACACTTCTTTGTTGGAATACAGAGATGCTGGGATTCAGTCTGCTGCCTGCCATCTGTTTTCTTAAAACCCCAAAAATCTTAATAAAGCTTTTCCATTATTAATTTTAGCTTTGACTCCGCAAACGAAAATGTTCTGATTAGTGAACTTTTTCACAAAACTTCTGGAAAATCCCCATGTCCTGCCCCAGATATTCTTCCCAATGCCCAGCACTTTGCAGATTTAGTATTAAGGAATCAAAGAGCAGCCCAGAGTCATTCAAGGCAATTGAATCCCAGGATTTGGGGCCAGGTGTACAAAGATGTCCAAAGTAATTATTTAATAATTGAAAACAATAACCGGTGTAGTTAAATCTCTTGCTGATTTTCTAATGTTTATTAATTTAGGCACCTGTGTCTTCTGCACCACTTTCTTGCAAAATGCTTACGAGGATATGCATAGCATATAAATTTAAAATGAATCTGATTAACTCAATACCTACTCTAGGCTCTTAAGTGATTAGAGGAGCATTATTATTTTAATTGTTATATAGACTTCCTTCTTGTGAGTCTGCTTATTAAATGGTTGTTTAAATTCCTAGATAGATGTCAAGGTGAAGAATTTTCATTAAACACTCACTCCGCCATCTTCCATGACCTTTTTTAATGGCCTGATAGAGGAAGAACCACAGATGATGTTCCCTTAAAAATTAGGTAAATGCAACACTCAGAAATAATTAAGACAAATGAATGAAAAACAACATCAACACCAGCCCCTATTAGCAGGAAAATCACTGCTCTTTCACTGGAGTGATCCTACTTCAGCCCGTGGTTTATGCAAACTGCATTGAAGGACCATCTGAAGGAAAGGAGGGCTATAATCATTTAAAAAAAATCAGCAACATAATGTGTTCTTTATCAGTTTGTGTCTTCTTTCCAAGGGCTTTGTGTGCTAGAGCAGATGTTGCACCCTACCCTTGCTTCACTTAGCTATGTGTATTATTTTAATTACCTCTTATGTCTTCAAGGCAATTCCCATTATATTATTTTATTTTGCTAATGCACCTGCTTGAAGAAAGAAAACTGGAGGCAGGGCACTCACCCAGGAAAGGGTAAACTGGCAGTAAGATTAGGCTTCTTGGTGTCTTTTTCTGTTTTGTTTTTTTTTTTTTTCCCCACTCCCTTCACTGTGACTAAATAATAACTGCTGGAAGGAATAATTTTACAAGAGGGAGTTATCTGTTATTTTTATTTGGTCCCAATACTGTTAATTAACAGCAGATATGAAAGGTCCCACAAAGGTTTTGAAAATATAACAAAATCTGGTAAAACCTTCTATTCTTCTTGTACAAACAGCATTCTTGTAGTGCTATCAAATGGGCTGCTTTAGCCTTAAAGTCAGAGAAAAGAAGTATGAATACAGCAGAATAACAACACGGTTTATCAGCATGAAGGGAATAAATGGACAGTATTAACTGTATCATTCCAGCAGTCTACCCAGCAGTCCTAATGCCTCGACAGAATGTGTGAAGGGAAATGAAATGGCAGCATGATTACACTGATTACAGCTGTTGCAAAGATGGGAGGCTCCAGTCATGCTTCAGTGGGGCTGTAATTATACTTCAAAGAAATGCTGTGTGCAGCCTGCTCCACTCTTGGAGTAGCCCTGCTGTTTGTTTCCTCTTATTTGGTTCTTAGGTCCTGTAGGCTCTTGCTCATGGGTGTAGCTCTTTGTTTCAGCACTGGGAAAAAATCACTCTTTATGCATATCAGTGGATTTGGGTATAAACTCTCCCAGCTTCTCTATACTGCTACAGAAGTGTATATCAAATCATCAAATAACAGGATTCACTATGATTTAATACTGTTTCTAAATTCTTACAAAATAAGCCTTCTGAGCTTTCATGAAATGAGGTGGTAAAGAGTGAAGGGAGTATGGCTGCTCAGTATCAAACAGTTCTCCTCTCCTCCTCGCCCCCAGGTATTAGTCCTGAACAGAAGAAACCCAAACCTTTGTGGTTTGTCTTTGATTAGTGCTGCCTCATGCTGCAAGCAGTACTTCAGGAAGAAAGATGGATTTGTTGCTGTTGTTTCTCACTTCCCATTGGCAACGTGTGGCAGCACCCAGCCTAGAGCTGGCCATTATATTTCATTTAAGAAAAGGTATTGAAAAGGAAAATACATTTTGATGTGTCTGCGTTTTGTCTATAATTCAAAGGCACTGACATTTTACAGCAGCTTTTTTTCTTCTTCTGCCTTCAGATAATGATGTGACGCCGAGGCAGAATGCAGAAGCAGGATGGGGCGGTGTCTGGGGGTACCGCCAAGTCCTCTCCTTCCTCCTGCTTTCCCACAGATACCTGTTCCCCGCCCCGGCTGGAGTCTTTTGTGTGGTTTCTTTCTGTGCCAGCCTGTGATTTACAGGACTTGCTCTGTGTCCCAGGGCTGAGCACAGCTCTGAGCGCTCTGGGGGTGGCCCTCCACTGAGCGCGGCTCAGCCGCAGGCTCAAAGCGCTCTGTAGAGCAAACAGCAAAGGCTGAACCATTCCCAAAATCTATTTATTTGTTCCTTACCAAGCAAAATAAAACCTTAAGCTCTGCTCTCCATGAGGCTGAAGCGCTACTAGGAAAAAGAGCTAAGGCCTATTGTTGTCATAGAGAAAAGGATGTTGGGAACGCTGAAACCAGAAAATGGATGAAGAATTGAAAAAAACCAAGGAAAATCCAGGATTTTGTTGTGGTTTTGAATCTTTGCAGAGACTCAGGAACCAGCAACAGAAGTTGAGAAACAATCAAGTTGTTTCAAAGGAGGGGGTGGAACAACCACAACGCTGGAGTCACTTTGGCCTCTTGGAGCCATTGAGTTGTGGTAACTTCAGTGTGGCTGCAGGTGCTGCTCCTGGAGCCCTGGGCCCATTTCTGTGCTCATTTTTCACGGGTGTGTGCTCATTTTTCACAGAACTGCAGGTCAGACAGCATTCTGGATTTTCAGTGTCCTCAGGCAGCAGTCAGACCAGGCTGAGCCAAGCCCAGCTCTCCACCTCTCTGGGAGGGGAGCTGAGCATGGCACAACTGGAAGGTGCTGTGTGCTTGTCAGACACGGTGATATATGGAGGTAATCGCTTCTGTGTGCGTTTAATTACAGCATTGTAATTAGCAGGTTGCAAGAGCAGATGCAGAGGGTCTTTTCACAGAGCAGACTCAGATAGGCCAGGAAAAACGTCTCAAAAAGAAAAGGGCAGAGCAATGTCACATTGTAATGCAGCTCTTTGTGCCTGCAGAAGAGGGTTAATTAGCTGATTGCTCCACTCTTCGTCTTCATTTCTTAAGGTGGAGGAAACTTGGAAGGAAGGAGATTAATTTATCTTCATGAATTTTTAGAATTAGCAAATAGCACCAAACCTTTGTTCAGCATCAGCTTGGTGCTGGGCAGGGACCATGGCAAACGGGAACGAAAACTCTGCCAAATCTCCACCCTCCCAGGGAACAGGGGAGCAGGAGCCCCAACCTTCGAGTCGAGCTCACCATGGCAACTGGAGCTCCTCTGGGGGAGCAGGGCTGGCTCGGGGCTAACGCTGCTCGCAGGCACTTGTAGCTCACCTGCTCTTGCCCACCCTATTAGCGGGGTCATTTGGCACCTGTCCCCGCTGCCCAGGGCCAGCAAACGCCACCAGGCTGCCCGTGGCAGGGGACCCTGAGGATCTGCAGGTCACTCAGATCCTGAGCTGCTCGACAGGGAAATCCTGGGGCTGCCTAATGACAGGCAAGGGGCGAGTTTTACACTGCAGGGGACGTGTTTCACATCCTTTACCGAGCCTGTGGCCTGGCATGGGTGGGAAAGGGAACACAGCACTGCTTCTGCTGCAAAGCACATCAAAGTTACCCTTTGTAGATCAGGGATGCTTTCTTTTGCTTTAAATACGCAAAAAGCACCAAACTAAGTTTTTTTTTCTTTTTTTTTCACATTGTTCCTTCACATCTTCTTGTGGTTTTAAACTTCTGTTAGCTCACTGAAGTATTAGGCATTCATATTTATTAAAGTTATCTACTAGAGGGATGGAAGGGCACAGTCTCTCTAAATGTGCTTGCAAGAGTCAGTACAAATTGCACATTTAATTATTGTGTACTTAAAATCTGATAATCATAGAAAATCAAATACATAGCCTGGTTGATTTGGAAAGTATTTTTAATAGGGCACTATTAAATTATAGAGTTAAACATTATTAGGTATATTTATTCATGAGAGATAATTTGATATGTAACAAAATAAGCCAATACATGGTGTAACCTCTTGCAGTCTAATTTTCATGGATGAGCTCTTGCATATTTAATATCCTTTGAGGATATATTTTAACCTAGACTAATTACTGCTTTCCTCTTATTTCTGTTCAGTTTGACATCGAGGTTTGGCTAAAATAATGTAATATTGTTATTATGGAGCAAATTAAGTAAATCTGGCTTATTGAATTTAGAGCCACTGTTGATACTGTAAATGGCCTGATGTAGGTTATGACAACAAACACTGTACACAAACAAAACCAGCTAAATTCTCTGCACTGAACCCGTACTCACATTGCAAGATGAACACCATCAGGAATATTTTCTGATCTATAGAGCTGTTCTATAATATCTGTTTCTAATCTCATTTTGGCAAATTTATAAAGAGGACTAAAGTAAGAAATTAATGGTGATATAAGTTATTCTTAATGTATTAAGATAATTTAGCTTAAAAGCTTATTAAGCTAGCTGGGGACCTGGTCAGAAACTTTCCATAGACAGAACACCTGAGCACAGGGATTTTGTACTCGAAAGTAGGTTAATTAATTAATTGAGAACCCATGTCATGGCTTTGATATACACATTAATTTTGTGTCTGAGAAAAATTTTAATTAGATGTTTTAATTTTGTTCTCAGTGACATCTTAATAAAATGCAGTGGTAGGTCAGGTCATGTGTTTGTACATTTTGGGATAATGCCAGCAGTGTCAGCTGGCCTTAGCAGATCAGCTTTGCTTTGCTGGGTTCATCAGCCAAACATCTCGCTACGTTTTGCTTTCTTTGATCCATCAATTTTTAATGTGCTAAAGTTTTAATAAATCTGTCTCGTATGAAAATATTTTTTAAAACTATAAGTTTTGAAAAATAGAGACAGGTTACATTGATGTAACTTTTAATTGTATTTGATTTTTAAAGTTACAATAAACATTATGGGCTGAAGGTTTTCTAGGTGAGTAGTGCAATAAAATAGTTTGTCTTTGTCCTGAGTCAGTATTGATTAGTAAAAAGTGAAATTCTCAGTGTCTTTTGGGAGGCTAAGGTCCCTTTTTTCATGCTGCACCAGCTAAAAGCAGTAATGATTTTGACTACACACAGATCCTTTATGGTTTTCAGCCTTTTAATTTTTTCACCCATAAATCAACTAAACTTCAAAATAGGAAAACTTTCCTTCACTGAAAAAGAAAAAAAATATTTTTAAAAAGCCCTTTTTGAAAACCTCATGTATTGGATACCTAAATATCTCCTGATTAACATCAGCAGTTGCATAAATCAGCTTCATATGTTAAAGTGAAGAACCCTTCCCCAAAACCTAGAAAGTATTTGCTAAAATATCCCATAACCTCTGGCTGAGGAGGAGAGTTTGTGCCCACCCCTCTGCAGAGGAGGGAGCTGAGCCTTGGGTGCCTCTCAGCCAGGAACAGCTCCATGTGAACCCAGCTGGCTCAGAGCTGTGAACTGATACCAACACCAAATCGTTTTTCCCCTCTGTCAGCTACGGAGAAAGCAAAATTGCTCCTAATCAAAAGGACGGCCCTCCCTTTGCAATTGTTTGCTCAAGTATTTTTCTGACTGGTCTGCTTGATGGGCAAATGTGCAAGGAAATGGAAAACATAATCTTTCAACATGAAAGAATGCCAATGCGCTGTGAAGAACTGTTTCTAGCTCACTTCTCCTCCCATGTGGATTTACACTGCTGCTAATTGCCTAAAACTGGCTACCAGGTCGTCTTCCAATTTGTTTGATGATGCATGTCCTAGGGTCTGGGAACGCCCAGCAACACGCCAGCAGCAGGATTTACTAAACTGAAGGGCTCTCTGTGACTAAATTAAATCACATATGAGCGGCACATCAAAGTTTTAGGAACTTTGCACGGCTCTGTTCTCCTTCCCTGCAGCTTTTCCAAAGTGCACCCACTGCTGCTTCCCAAAACACCTAAACTGGTGAGGTTGGGTGGCGTTTGGAGCAACCCAGGATAGTGGAACGTGTCCCTGCCCATGGCAGAGGGATTTTTAAGGTGTCCTCCAACCCAAACCATCCTGAGATTCCATGATTCTGTATAGACTTTGTTCAGCAGGCATCTTTTGGGACCATATAATCAGCCACTAAAGACACAGACCCAAAGAACATTACACCTAATTTTGCTGACATCTTGCACAAAGCATCGTCAAAATGTGGGGATGTTTGGTAGCCTTTTCTTGTGGGTACTCGTCACCTTGGTTTCTGAATTAGTGCACTTAGCAAGTAGTTTTTTCTCTTATCTACTAAAAATAACAATTAGAACTCTAAGAGGTTGTCAACGTATTACTTCCCAAGGGAGAATTTTGCTCTTCTCTCTCATTTATCTAGGCATGTGTAGAGGCTTTTGACCCATTTAGCATAGATAAATGACCCATGACGTGAAATTTCCCAACAGTTTAATAATGCATTTAACTCAAAGTGACACTTGCTTGCAGCTGCCTTAAAGCAGTTTCCAGGCTATATATGTCTCTTTGAAATGATGTATGACAAGTAGGAAAGCTTCCTTGATAGAACCCCAAATCCCATGGGCAAGTAACAAGAAAATCCTTTTTAGATTGCCAGCAGCAAATTTATACTTCACAACTCTTTATTTAATTTTATCTGGTTTTTCAATATAATTTATGGTTATGACCATTAGTCTAAAGCTCACAGTAACTTCTACACAAATTATTTTTTTCTTCATTGCAATGCATTGCAAAGGCTTTTATTGATCCCATTTTTTTCCCAGCATACCAGAAGTAAACCCCTTGTCTTACCACTGAAAATGTTTCTGTAATCCTTGCACTAACTTAGCTGTATCAATATTCTTTTCTTTCTGAACCCTGGGTAGTGGTACAGAGAACTACAGTCTATGTATGTTTGAAATCAAAAACTTTCCTAAGAAAACTCCCTTTTGTGTTTGAAAACACAAGTCTGAATGATAGCTCTTAATTTTTGCTTGCATAGATTTAAAGCAGTTGGTGTTGAGTGTGTGGAAAGATTTTTATTAAATCTGCTTCTGGTTTAGTGAGCAATTTCCCATGATACATGTCATATTAAAAGCAAGAAAGATTTAAGAAAGCAAGAAATTAGCATTAGACTTGAGGAGACAAACACTTCTAAGTAGACAATCAAATTTATTATTTAATCACATTCCTTTCCAGTATTAAAATAGAAGTCAAGTAAGTGAAGCTGGATCCTGTAGGGTCCTGAATCATTTAGCACAGATAAATGGGGTGGGTTACCAAAGTCTGCAGGCAGAAAACACGGATACAGATAAGAAAAAAAACGCAAAATCAAAACCCAAACAAACCCAGAAAAATAAACTTGAAAGAGTCCTGTCCAGAAGGAAAGGTTAATGTGGGCAGAGGTAGAAGAGAAAAAAACCAAGCAGCTGATTAGAAGAGAAACACAGAGTTCACAGGACGTTTGTACCTCGGACTCTGATCATTTTTCAGCCCTGTTTCTCCCTTTGGCCTCCAGCTTTCACTCCTCGTGTTTCTCCTCCACGGTGACATTCCTCTCACTTTCCTTCCCCTGCAGGGTCCCCAGACTGGTGCAGGCCCGGCCAGCTTTGTACCTGTTTGTACAGCATGTGGAGGATTTGGCTCTGGCTCACATTTATAAGGCAGGTATGAAATCAGGGGATGTAGAGTTTTACTCCAGCCTGGAAAATGCCAGAGCAGCAATGTCCCAAAAAAGCTGCTGCACGAGGGCTGTGCTGCCTCTTGATGCCTCCCTCCTCAGAGCAGTTTAAACCCATCTCCTCTGCTCCATTTCAGTGCAAAGCCAAAGAAGCCACCTTAAACCACTGAGGGCCTTTGATGTGGGTCTAAACACGGCTCAGGTTGGAGCTCTCTGGGGAGCAGCTTGCTGAAGTTTACTCCAAGAGGGTGGCACACTCAGAGGGGTGTGAGCACGGCTGTGCCCCTCACAGTGCCAGCAGAACAACTGGGTCCAAGTTGCCAAAACAAAGTGAAATGTCTGTGCCCCTCGGTCTGGGGAAAGGGAGTGGCATTCCAGGGAGGAATTCACTCACCTCAGTGCTGGCCATCTGTGTTTACATGAGGTGAACAAGAAGGGCCTTCTCTTTGGTTGGTGATTACAAGACTGCTCTGTTAGATCTGTAAGTGTCAGCCAAAGTGGCCTTTCCACCACCTAGACAAACAGGGAATTCCTCCTGAAAACAAATGACCTCTAAAGTGTAAAGAAACTCTACCCCTTTGCTGATGTGGGTTTCTTGTTCATAGAATGTTTTTTGTTCAGAGAATGACCTGCATTGGAAGGGACCCACAGGGATCACTGACCCAGCCCCTGTCCCTGCCCAGACCCCCCAACAATCCCCCTGGGCATCCCTGGCAGTGCTGTCCAAAGGCTCCTGGAGCTCTGGCAGCCCTGGGGCCGTGCCCATTCCCTGGAGAGCCTGGGCAGTGCCAGCACCCTCTGGGGGCAGCAGAACCTGCCCCTGATCTCCAACCTTTAATTCTCCTATTCAGAGAATAAGGAATGGAAATATTCCCTGTTCAGGGAACAAGATGGCACTTAGGAGTCTTATGTCCAAAACCCTTTTCATTTGTCAACACCAAACACGTGTTGACTGGAAGAGGTTTGCAGAGACTTCCAGCCTGGCCAAGGTCCCTGTCCCCACCATCAGCACTAGTTCCCAGCTCCCTGAGCTAGACTGGCCTGTGGAAGCTGACTGCACCGAGCCTCACCTTTGATACAGAGCCATTCTTCCTAGCTGGGGATGAGAGCAGCTTTTACAGTGTAAGCTTGGATCAGCTGCTGAAAGGCTGAAGCTGCTGACTACCCTGTACAAAGACAAGCACAAGAAACAGCGGAAGTGAGGCAGGGAGCCGACATCAAAGTTAATGAAGAAGGCACACGCTCTAAGGAAAGGAGGAAATTCTTGCAGGAGCTTGGCCTCGTGTGAGCTTGGCGAGATCAATTTGCCGCTGAACCATTTGAACCGAGCGCCAGAGTTCATTTTGAGAGAGAGACACAAACCGAGGCTGGCCCAGCGAGCGCCTCAGATGGCGCTGACCCGAGGGGCTCGGGGGCCGCTCCCGCCGCGCGGCTCCGCGCAGAGCCCTGCTCCAGACACCAGCTAACTGCAAACTGCTGCTCTGCTGGGCCTGCACACACCTGCCGGCCCGCCTGCCTTCTGAAGTGCAGAAAAACAAGCCATATTTACGCTTTAGCTGCTATAAGAGAAGTTCTCTCGATGGTCAGATGATATACATCAGGAGACGGGGGTTGCTCATGGAACACATGATTTATTCTCAGGGGTCGTGGGTGCCAGGGTTTGCCATCAGCTGCCAGCCCAGCTGCTGGCGTGGTTCCAAGAGAGTTCCAAGAGAGCGAATTTCCTGTTACAGTATATTTTATCTTAATCTGTGTTGAATATTCTATTTACAGTAACCAACCAGTGTGAGACACAAATCCTATAGAATTTACATACAGCCTATGGGAACTNCTATCTCATTCACTGGCCCAATGTTCTCTGAACCTCCTGCTAAACAATCATAAGGTTTCCCTATATCACCTTCCCCAACAAGCTGCCTCCTCGTAACTACAGATACTGGATTTATAAGTATGAATCACTCTGAAGGGCATTTTTACAACATTTCTCACCAGTAATATCTGGTTTTAAATATTTGTGCCTGCACGCTTTCCCCAAATAAATAAAATCAACCCTCCCAAAGAATATTTTTGCAAGCTGCTTCTCTAAAGTGCAAGTTTATTTGATTTAAGCTTCTTTGCCCATCATTCTTAATGAATAATTATTCAGTATTTCAAACTGAAACAGATAGCTTCATTTAGTATGATTAATGCTGATGTGCCACATCATTTGCATAATTACAAAATATAATAAAATAAATTCCAAATGCGAATCTTTGTAACTTATGTTACCAGAGGCCTGAAGAAAGACATTATGTTTTAAAGTTATCTCGAGACACAGTTATAAAGTTCCGTGACCAAAATTGAAAGGTAAAATTATTTTTCATCACCACGCATTATAAGATGTTGCCAAAATAAAAGTTATATCTCTGAGACAGAGAGAAGTAATCTACTGAAAGTATGTGTCTGCTGAAAACAGATATTCTTTCCCTACTTTTAAAGATTTGGAGCTGCTTTTAGTGAAAATTAACTGAGATTCTTCACAGAAACAGCATTTGGCCTTTTAGGATATATGGAGTATTTTTTACTTCTCTAAAGCTTTAACAAACTTCATTTCTTTTGCAGATTTTTGGGGGGTTTTCACTGCTTCTGGGAGAAGTCTCACTGTCTGTTCTTCAAGGCAGTTTCTTTCAGTTACTCCTGGACTAATGAAGGCACAGCAGACAAATGCAGCCCTCAGTGGGGTTTACATTTAATAGCCTTTTTCTGAATGTATTGTCCTGATTTTGGATAAAGGGATGTCCCATCAGAGAGACTGGTACTGAGAGTAACTTCCTGCATCTTGCCTTATGGGAGCTGCATTGAAAACAGGTGATTTTGCTCATAGCTCCAAAGAAATCAGAGGTAACAGCTTTTATTAGAACTGTCAGGGGGAAAAAGGCTGAGGAAATACTGTCTGAACAATCAAAGCATTGAGAAAATTCTGTGTTCCTCAGGCTGATGGTTAGGTTTTTGCTTAGACAGGTCCTGAAATCAATACAGTCATTTAGGCAATAATTAGCCAATAATTTTTATAAGGAAGTGGTAAAAAGGACTTCAAATGTGAGGGGGTTCATCAGTGAACAAGTGAATTAATGGCCATGGCGAGAGAGAGCAAAAGCAAGCCCAGTTCTGGGAAGGTTTGGATATGTGCAGGTAGGTAATAAATGTAAGCAGAAGGCAGCTGATTTATTCCTGCCTTGAAAAATGACTCCGTGTCCTTTCACCCCGGCTCTGGTGCCAGTCAGATCAGAGGGAATCTTTCATATCTCATTCTGTAGATGAAGTGACATCTCCAGACTGTCAATTTGCTCTTTCCAGCACCATTTAAAGATACAACATTATTTTGGCTTGCCAACATCCAGACCTCCACAGAGCCACTCAGTCTCCTGCAATGAGGAATATTTGATTTTTCCAAGCGATTCTGTCTGAATTAATTAGCTGAAGTGTTTCCTTGGTTAACATATTGAGGAATTCACAGAGGCAATTGGTGTTTGTACATATGTGACCTTGCACAGGGAGAGGGATTCTGCGTTACAGTCTGGCAGGGCTCATGCACAGCCCTAATCATTGCACCTCAAGCGTCAGGGATTATTCCAGGCTACTTTAAACTGAAGCACATGGCAAACAAAGTAGGCTCATGCACAGGCTGGTGGATGAGGTTCCATATGCTATTTTGAAAAGAAGATGCACAGATATACAAGATAGAGCTGACTGAATTGCAGTGGGAGGGGAGAGAGAGAAAGTTGAAATGCGTCTAAATCTGCCTCGTGGTTTGAATACTTTCTCTCCTGCAAGTGAAATAGCACCGTGGATGCCCACAAGTGCTCAGGGCAGTGGAGTTATCTCCTAGCACAGTAAGTGCTTCCTAACACCCGTCTTTCATGAAGATAAATTATTAAGCAGGGACTGGGTCTGGATCCTGAGTCTCCAGCAATTCTCCCTCCTTTGAAGGAGGTATAACCAGCAGCCAATACTCCAAAGAGCTGTGTTTGTACCCTCTGAGCAGCACCCCTGTGGCTGGCTGAGAGTGGCAGGGGAGGTGCAAGCACTGCCAAGGTGGAACTTGCACGGATTTTTGCTGGTCAGACAGATAAAAGCCCATGGAGACAGGGTCCTCTCAGTGCTGCATTGGTTCAGAACAGGTTAATGAGGAGGACTAATTAACCCTGTCTTGCTACAGGCATCAAGCCTGGTGAGAGTTTAGCTCAGTTGCCTGATGAAAAGGAGGACCAAGGAAAAAGCCTCGTGGTAGCTGGGGACTGGAAACAGCTGGATGGTTCCCCAAGCCTCCTGTCAGATGGCTGAGCTCGGGGAGACAGGCTAAACAACCAGAAAACAGGGCCTTGGGACTAGTCCTTTAAAATACTTGCTGGATTACTGTATTTTTAATTTTTTTATTCGTTTTATTCTTAATTTTTCATTCTGATTGCTCAGAAAAAGTGGGACTAAAGTGTGTGGGAAGGAAGGCCAGGATATCCTTGTGCTGGACAGTGAATGCTGTGGTAGTTGGTCACTGGGGGCTCTCAGGGAGAAGATTCCAGTGGGCTCCAGTGGGATGAAAACACAAAAGCAGATTACTCCTTTCGTGTCAGTCTTCCCACAAACATAAAATAGAACAATATTCACACTACTGTTGGTTTTCAAATTACAATGCCTTAAAAAACACCAAAATAAAAATGTACTGTTTAAAAAACTAACAGACTCTCCAGAATGGGAATAAGAGAAAAAGATGTTCCTTGGATGGCTTAAAAGCTGACTGAGTTGAACTTTGAAATGTCAGTTTTCAGCTCTTAAATATATCTATAACTGTTCAATATGGGGGATGTAAGAGATCTTCAGCTGATTTTAAAAGGAACAGTAACAAAAAGCCACGAAAGAGGAGTATCTTTAGATACATATTTTTCATCAAAGTCTGCTGACATAAAGCTTGCAGACTCTTCATCAGTGATTATGAGGTTTAGTGCACACAGGCTGAAAAATAGTAGCTACCTGTAGACCTCATCTTTGGTGGAAAAATGAGCGTGATTGTGATGAATGTGTGTGGGTTTCTAAACCAAAATAACTCGTACAGAATGATAATGGCAGGAAGAAGTTAAGTGATGAGCTCTGTGCCCTTTTTTCCCTCTCCTGAATGCTGTTAATGGCTTGAATTCAGTGCTGACAAAAGGCGAGATGGGGAGAGGCTGCGATGTGGAAAAGTGTGAATGAAAGCAAGGACAACACTCTGGAGCCCATGTTGGTTTAATGTCAGCTTTGAGCAGCCCTTCACATCACCCGCAAAGGCTGGTGAGAGCTGAGAGTCCAGCAGAGCCCTCTCGGTGTGCCCAGGCTGGCAGAGGGGAGCCGCAGCTCTCTGGGTTACTGTGCGCCTCTCCTGGGGCTGGCACAGCTCCTGCCTGTCCCTGCAGCCCGGCTCGGGGGCTGCTCCCCTCGGACACCAGGGTGGGATGACCTGCCTGCAGGCAGGACGTGAGCATCACCACCCCTGCCTTTTGATACTTGCTGTTTGGGGGATCCCCCCAAGTCTCTGCTGATTGTCTCGCAGGGAAAGTGAGCATTTCTGCTGAAGCTGAGAGCCTGTCTGGGTGAAGTCCTCTTTCGTATTGCACTCTTGAGAATTGTCTACTTGCTAAATATTGCATCTTCTGGAAAAAAAAAAAACAAACAAAAGAAAAACCAAAAAAACCCAAACAATAACAACCAGGTGATATCAAAAGGTCACTTATTTTCTTCTTGTGCTTATAAAGCTTAGTCACATGAATGCCACTGACTTGATAATTAAACTAAATTATTTTAAAGAGAAGTGTACAGCATAAACAAGTGGAAGTAAAGGAACTCATTATTGAGGAAATATCCCAAAACTTCCAAGTTCAAAGTGATCTGCATACCCCACTGCCCTCTTTACTCATATCCCCAAACTGGGAAGGCAAGCACAGGTAGCTTCTCCTGTGACATCTAAAATATAAATGCCACAATTTAGTCTGTTAGAGGCAGGATGTCAAACGCCATTAAGGAAGTTTAAAATCCCACAGATTTTGTAAAAGTGTTTTTATTTAGCACAGGTATTTTGAGCTTGAGCAGGCCCAAAAGGGATGGAGAGTTCCTAATTGGGCATTTGCCTACACAAATGATTAACTAAACTAAATGGGGATTAAGCCTTTGAGATTGAATTACGAGGATGGAGATCAAACCTCCACAGGCAAGTTAAAATCCACCAATTATTTAAAGAGTTTAATTAAGAGCAGATCTTTCTGTAGGCTGATTTAAAAGGACATAACATAACATTTGTAGCCAATAAAATCTAAGAAATAAAAGACTACTTTTTTTTTTTTTTTTTTTTCATTTATTTCCACCATAAAATCTAAGCTGTAAACTCTGAGGAACATCTGAAGATATTTCACAAGTAGCACCATCTGCCTTGGCAGACTCTGCAGCATGTGGGTGGCTCAGTTACTTGCTTATGGATCCATGGCATCATTTGCTTACTCTGCCGGGTAGGGTTGCCCCTTCCTTGTTTGGCATGACTTCAGCAGCTCTGTTCTGCTTCCACAAACCAATTCTCTTCTTTTATGTGGCTGCTCTGTGCACCTGGATAAAGTAGCTGGCAATTTGCTTAACGAATGCTTACCCATAAAAGCAAGTCTCTCGGGCCTCATAAAGAGAACACTTCTTGCATGTGGATATTTGTCTGTGTAAATCTCTGCAAGTTTTGAAAGTTTATTCACTTATGTTGCTTTCTTAAGTACATCAGGGTTATAACTGGCACCAGTACAGAAAGGTGTTTCTTCTCCTTTCATCCTGTGGAGAAACTTCTGCCTGGCCATGTCCATGTGTTTGAGGCTAAGCTCTAATCCAGAACAGGTTTCTCATTATTAACTTAAGTTACCAAATATTTAATCAGCCCAAAGACTTGAGACAGGCTCAGCTCTGCTGACTGCAGTGATGTTTGTCTGTAGCAGAAAGATTTGGGGCTGAGACATCATTCAGGGAGGAAAAGAATTCAAACAAAGAAGAAGTGGATGTCTTAGCAAGAAACAAGTGCTGTAAGAGGTGTATTCTTATACAGTACACTTATTAATCAAACTACCCAATTGTCAGTGTGGCTTCTTGCTCCTGCATGTTGTTTCTGTATAGTAATGAGTCACTTGGCAGCAAAGCTTTCACCTGTTTCTGTTGGCTTGAGGAAACAGCCCAAGCCTGACAGGATTATCTGTTGGGGAAGGTGACACAGGGAAACCTTATAAATATGATTGTTTAGCAGGAGGTTCAGAGAACATTGGGCCAGTGGGTGAGGTAGAAATGACGGTCACTTTTGATATGGGAAGGGATGCCAGTCCAGGGGACAGGATGTTAAGCAATACCAGTGACCAGGCAGAAAAGGAGTCTGCAAGATAGCAGGAAGAAGGGATTATAGAAATTAGCATAAGGAAGTAGTGTCTTATTTAAATCTAGTAGTTCTCATAGGCTGTATGTAAATTCTATAGGATTTGTGTCTCACACCAGTTAGTTACTGTAAATAGAATATTCAACACAGAATAAGATAAAATAGACTGTAACAGGAAATTCACTCTCTTGGAACCCTCTTAGAACCACGCCAGCAGTTGGGCTGGCAACTGATGGCAAACGCTGGCACCCACAACCCCTGAGAATAAAGCACGTGTTCCATGAGCAACCCCCGTCTCCTGAAGTGTATCATCTAACCATCGAGAGAACTTCTCTTATAATTATCTGTACATTGATCTGCATATTGAAGAAAATATAAAGGATCCAATGGCACCGTTTTACAGATAAACAACAAATGAGTGTTTCCTGGCTGCCTGCCTTTTTCTACTGAGGACCAGAAAATAATAAACAAGGGAGAGCAGGGGTGCAGTGCTTCATTGAGAGAGCTCCATTTCAGCTGGCTTCCATGGGATGTGGGAGCACACATTTTACTTTCGAGTCCAGAAAACCTAGCAATTCTTCTACTGCAGGGATTAGAGTTCAAGAAAAGCATAACTTTACTATTTCTTGGAAGGATGACCTGTAGCAATTAGCAACAACTAAACCAATGGAGGTGTAGCCTTTAATATCATAAATATGTTCCAGTAGGACCTAGGAATAACCCCAAATTCTCATATTATCTAACAATAGAAAACCACTGTGTTTATTAGGAAATTCCTATTTATTCCTTGCTCATAATGTGAGGTCATTTTCCTGGCTTTTTCTGAAGGAGAGGCAGCTTTTTGATATCTTGGTGACATTTTTCATGTGGCTGAGTGAGCTCGTGCACCATGTACACCTGTGAAAGTCTCGGATGGTTTGTGGTAAGGCAAGTTATCTTATTGAATTTTTATGTCTTAGTTTTTAGGGCATTTGTTTTTCTCTGCACACAGATTATGTTCATTATATCTCTCACCTTCTGTCTTCTAATCAGATAGAAAAGACTTCTGTTGGCTGCAATTTATGAGTGTGTGTTCCTCCCAATTTCAGCACAAAACACTCCTGAAGTTGCAGCACTTTTCTGTTGAGCAAATGAAGGGAAAGAACTATATTTTTTTCTGTATTTAGGTGTATTTATTCTGTATTTAATGTATTTAGATAGTTAGAAATAGTGAGAGAAGTTGCTCTTTACCATAGCAGAAACCTGCCTTAATTATTGTCTTTCTCTACATTAAACTAATAAAGCAAACCAAAGAGATTTTATTCCTTGCCTATAATTGGTGCTTAGGATTTTTGTACTTTTTTTTTAATAGGGAAAACTCTGAGTCTTGCAATGACAACTGTTTGCTTTTGCTCCTGAGGTTAGAAGAGAGCTGGTGTTTTACTCAGGAGTACTTTCCAGTCAGTCCTAGTAAAGACTCATCAAGGATGATCTCGATGACGAGAAGTTGTAATGATGTCTCTCTGTCAAACACCGACAGATCCAAGTTCACTTAGCTGTTCCCTAGGGAAGGCAGAGTGAATAAAACCCCCCTCAGTGTCTGGATTACCCACATTGATACACAGGTGATCCTCTCGGGAGATAAATTAAGATTTTCCCCCAATCATCCCAAGCACAGCGCTATCACACTTGTCTCTCCTCACAGGGCTTTGTAACTCTCCCGAGAGATGAGCAGCAATCCACACGGCAATGACCCGCCCTCTCCTCTCCTCTCTGCTCCTCCAGATATTATTTCTTTTTCCAGCCAGGCAGAGTTTCTCCTCCACTGGCTGACGCCTGGCCGAGCTCGGATCCAGCGAGGCTCTGCCTCCCTTTCCAGAGATTTCCCCCTGCGAAGGAACTGGCAGAGAATGGGCACGGAATTGGCTGCACCCCACTGCTCGCTAATGATCAGAAGGGCTGGCCAGGCATGAACAGGGATGTCAGCGGCCATCATTTATCCCCCGGCCCGGAGCGGCAGAGCAGCGGGAGGGGCTGGGGCACCGCGGTGTCCCCGGGCACAGAGGGGTCCCCGGGCAGGCACAGAGGTGTCCCCGGGGCACAGAGGTGTCCCCGGGCAGGCACAGAGGTGTCCCCAGGCAGGCACAGAGGTGTCCCCGGGGCACAGAGGTGTCCCCGGGCAGGCACAGAGGTGTCCCCAGGCAGGCACAGAGGTGTCCCCGGG
>WAAE01010726.1:554815-613597 GCA_013400495.1 Nicator chloris
CAGCGCCGGGCACGCACAGAGGTGTCCCCAGGCAGGCACAGAGGTGTCCCCGGGCAGGCACAGAGGTGTCCCCGGGCACAGAGGTGTCCCCGGGCAGGCACAGAGGTGTCCCCGGGCAGGCACAGAGGTGTCCCCGGGCACAGAGGTGTCCCCGGGCAGGCACACAGGTGTCCCCAGGCACAGAGGTGTCCCCGGGCAGGCACAGCGGTGTCCCCAGGCAGGCACAGAGGTGTCCCCGGGCCCGGAGGAGCAGCAGCCCCGAGCACCCCCGGGCTGAAGAGCAGAGCCTTTGATTTGCTGCTTTCTATGCAGCATTGTCATTCCTTCCATTGCACACACGGCGTTCATCAGGCATTTGGATCTGGATAATGAGAAGAATGCATAATCCAATTGCAGCTGTTCATTTTATTTCCTCTCCTGGCTGACACGTTGCTCCAGGTACTCCCCAAGATTGTCTGATTAGCACCACAATTCTGCTTTTTCAGGGGAGGAGCCTAGCAGGAATGGGCAGGTGAAAGAATACCACCTCATTTTCTTTTTTTTTTTTATTTTATTTTTTTGCACACTGCCTTTAAGAGAAATGTAAATATTTGCTATTTCAGCATGGGAGGAAATGAGTATGGCACTTGCCTCACTACCATTTCATTTGGAATTCAAATGATAATAAAAAAAAGGGGTTGTGCTAAACCAAGCTCCAGCTACTTTAAGGATTGGTTTAAATTTACCAGAAATTTACCCTGACACCAGCATCTGCTGAGTCTTTTAAATTTCTCCTGCCAAAATTAAGACACCAGCTTCTTTTCAACTCAAATTTCTGCTGCCAGTGCCATTAAATAAGGTGAATTATTCCACCCTGATGTTGCCAGTCTTACAACCCCTCACTGAGGGTATTTATAAAGCATAGGGCCCTTTGTTGTAAAGCATCAAAAGCTGGCCAAGTGTTACATTCCCACCATGGCAGGTATTTATTGGCTACTGTAAATGGCTTGTAAAACATATGGAATGAGTTTGGAATGGTTTAGGGGATGCTCACATCCCTCCTGCTTAAGAATTTGAGAAAACAAGAGGTGCTGTCTCAATTCTTTTGATCACAGCACATATTAAGAGGCACCTTTGATGAAAATATACATCATTAACCACACAGACCATGCCAAGCTCAGTCAAACAAAATAGTTCATGCAGCTGTAAAAGACTTAGCTTGAATTAAAAAATAAATCAAAGGAATATTTATTAGAACACATTCGAGTAATATTCATCTTATTCTTCCCGCTGCTCTTTTGCCAGCTGGCTAACAATGATACAAAACCTGACCCAATCTGGATTTTTTTCTCCTGACTACTTTTTCTTCCTTTCCTGACTGTCCATTGAATAGTCACTGTGTCTTTTTCTCATGCCTAAATTCTCCCACTAGTGAAAAATATACTCTGTGAACTGTACATCTCTAGAGTGCCAATTCTTTCTGAACACAGTGGAAGGCATCAGAAGAGGGAATTTTTCTTGAATACTTGAAACTCTCAGCTCTCCTCAAGGAATCCCTGAGTTAGTGCTGGTTTGGGAGAAGACTGAAAGCTGATGAAAAGAAGCTGCATCTGACTGGTTTGGTTTTAATTATCTTTTTTTTTTTTAATTAGCTTTCCCTTTATATTTGCTTTCTCATGTACGGAACCAGGGCCAATATAACTCATGTTTATTACAAATACCCATTATCAACAGGGTGTCTTGTGTATGTCACTCTATTTTCCTTAACAAATCTGTTGAAATTTCTTGTGTTTGTTCAGGGGGTCTTGCTTATCCCTGAGCCTCTGTTGTCACACATTTCCTCAGCAAACCCATATGCACAGTGAGATGATTCTGGGCACTGAACAAAGTCACTTATCTTTCAGCTTTTAGAGAAAGTGGGAGTTCTTAAACCAGTCAACAATCATTACAAGAAAGACGAATGGGAAGGGAGTATTTGAGTGTTTGAAAGTTGGAGAACACTGAGAAACAACAGCTCTTCCATCTCATTTTTTAAAAATGAGGCATGAAACCCCTGGCCTAAAGATTGAAGTGCCTATGGACCACCCTACTGCTCCAGTAGTTCCCTAAATCTTCCTGTGAGGACTTCAGTACCCCTCAGAGATTACCAAGATGCTGTCAGCTCCCAGAGCATAGAAAAAACTGCTTAATCTATTACAATAGGAAAGTTAATGACCTCTGACAACATATATTTATGGCTGAAATGGAGCATTCACTGCTTGGAAGTGTTTGACACTTCAGTTTTACGCTGCTAATACTTATTTCAGTGCATGTACAGACAGTGAGCATTGCTTAAATATTCAAAAAACTCATCAGCTTCAGCAGAAACTTCAGCCCACTCAAAATGCCAGGAGTTTAGGATGCTTTTGACAGAACCAAATGACACCTTTAGAAGCTATGAATTAAAAATCCTGTGGAAGATGAATGAGCTGGGATTACACAGAATTCAGCACTTTTCTTGAGGCCAAGTGGAGTAGGTTGGTATTGTTTTCCAAAGGCTGATAAACTGGTTTTCTAGTTAGATCAGTTAACTAAGGCAGATTTTTGAGGCTTTTTCCTGCTGATCTTACTGTAATCAGAGCTTTAACTCAGAACTTGCAGGACCTAGACCTCTGGCACAAGGATGGATTGTGGCTGCTCTGGTTCTCTTCACTCGTTCAGCTGAGACTTAGCCTTAACTAGAAATTTAATGAGGTCTTCTGTCTTCTAAAGAAATGCTCTAACAGCTGTGATATGCATTTTCTTTGTCCTTAAGCAGCTGCATTTTGAGGTGTTTTCTGTTCGGATATCTATTTTTCCAGGGTGTCACCACCCTGGGTAGCCTCAGTGGTGTTTGGGCACTCTCCTCAGAGCAGGAGCTTGGCAGAGCTCTCCCAGGTAGTCAGTGTTTATCTGGCTGCTTTCCCAACTCGAGGAGTGTGTAGGAATCCTCCTGCTATTATCTCTCTGGAGAGGGATGAGGGATACAGGGAAGGAAAGAGATACAGGTATCTTTATTCTCAAGCAATTTCTGGGCTCTGCATCCTAAATTAAGGCAACTCCCTAAAGCCTTTAATAAACTCCCTGTACTCAGGATTATCCAGGTTTCTCTGGGTCTCTGAAGTTTGTTGTGGCTGTTTTGGAGAGGACCCAAAGCTTTCTGTCATCCTGTGTTCTGTGTGAGGTTATACCTGTGAACAGAGGCATTTAAACCTCTAGTCCAGGCCGGGCATCAGTAACTAAAATGTGGATACTGCAAGGCCTGACTTAAGGACTTCAGTCCTCATTCAGATTTTAGCATATGTGAGCAATAATTGACAGGACCTGATGCTTTAAAATCAATCAATGATTTCTAGTGGGATCTTTTTCAATGTAATATTCTCTTTATTTTGAAGCTTCATGCTTCAGAGTTAGGAAGAAGGGTTAGAAGGAGAATCGAGAAGGTGACCGTGAAGCTCAGAAGGTTTTCATTCTTCATCAGATGTTTACAAAATATTAATAATAAAAGTGCAATGGAATATTAACCAAAAAAACCCCAAATGATCGAAATGTAAATAGCTAGGGTGTAAAACAAGATAAATGAGATTAAATAGTTCAAAAAAAGGGGGTAAAAATATCCTCCCAAAAACCTCCCAAAAACGTTGAAGCTGGAAATGTTAACACTGCTGGTTTGATTTCTGCTCTAATATAAGACTATTAGCATATGGCTCCACCACAAAGTGAGTCAATAATACCAGACCTGGGATTAAGTAATACATCGAGTATGATTGATTACAAATGCGAAAACTGAGAACCAGTAAATATATTTTTATTAGGTCAAATGCGAAGACAGGGATGAAAATTAAAGGTGGAAATCCATGAACATCAATCTTGAGGGAGTCAGGCTCTACCCTGTATGAGCGTAGTCAAACTGGGATGAAATAGTGCAGGCAGCCAACTCAAGGGAAATGAAAGGTGCTCAGGGAGAAATAGCCCAGGCAGCCAGGCCAAGAAAAGGCCTGATGCAGATGATGAACAGAACCTGCTTTCCCCTGGGTCCATCTCTGGGGCAAACACGTTGCTGCTCTTCATCAGCATCCAAAGACTGTGATGCTTATTGAACCCAATTAAACCTTTCTCTGGTTCAGCAGCCCCTGGACAGTGGCATTTACTTCCCCTTGTCAAAACACCGAGGTACTGGCAAAACACAGCAGCAGAACTTTTGCTGAGCAGCTTCAGGGAAGGAATGGAAAGTGACTGACACAGATGATTAATGAGCCTATTAAAGCTAAAAGTCTGACAGTGGAAAGATAAGCTGGCAGTGAAAATGACTCCTGCCATATATGTATCGAGGGCATCAGAGAGAGGACCCTCCATACAACAGCTCCCCACCATCATTAGCGGCAGGACATAGATATCTAGCAAGTGTTGTCTCTCTGCTATTTACTCTGATCAGACATTTTGAGGTGAAGGGCCTTGAGTGTGAAGTCTCAGCCAAGTTGCACCAGGCTTTGCAAGGTCTGATTAGGAAGGACACCACGTTCAGTTCAGGAGGAACCACATCAAAGCATGGCAGATGACAAAGACAAGGAAAGAAATAAACAAACAGGATTTTGTAACCATGCAACGGCAGAGCAGAAGCCATAAGAACGATAAGGGAAAGGTCTGATGTAAGGGGAGAAACAATTAAATCCATTCTGACCTCGGGAATGAGCCTGCCACTGTGTTACAAATTATGTGTCTGTGTGTGGGACCTCAACTCGGACTTAACTTCTCTGCCTCCAGCTCCTAAGAAAACTTAATGCCCCACTTGGATGCTGAGAGCCCCTTTCTGTGGAGGACTTTGCTGAGAGAAGCACGCCCTTGTGCTGTGGGTGTTTGCACACCGAGCGTGGCGTTCCGGGAAGGGTGGCATGCTCCGCGGTGCCCCGCACAGACGGGGTGGGGGCCCTTGAGCCTCTAGGGGACACCTCTATGGCTTCGCCCTGGAAGGATCTACCACAGGCTCCGAGAACACCTCATAGCTTAGAGTGAGCAAAAAGGTTTCCCCCATGGTGCTCTGCACTACTATGTTAATCTACCTCAGTTTTGCTTTTCCCAGTGGCCCATCGGCCTTGCCCACCTCTACTGTTCATACGTGTCCCTAGTTCTAGAGGTTTCTCCTTTCCCTGTTTCCCCATTGGTTGTGGTATCGCTGATGGTCTGCCCTTATGTCCCCTATAGGTCACTGCCCTTTGCCCCGCCCTCGTACTGCCCCTGTGCCCTCAGACCATTGGCTCCTGACCCCACATTTAACCCTGGGCACTCTTTTCATCTGGGTCTTTCTGCTCCTGAAACCTTCGGCGTGCGCTCGCAACATAAACCTCGAGACCCTTCCTGCCTTTCTACACTGAGCCAGCCGTGGTTTGTGTGTGTGTGTGTGGACCTGAGTGCCTTGCCTGTGTGCCCACCCCAGCAGCTTCTCCAGAAGAGATGCTTTTTGGGGAGAGGTAGCAGCGACCACCGTCCATCTCCACGCTGCTACGAGAGAGCGTGGGCGTGCGCGCTCCTGCCGCCGTGGCGGGCCGCGGCCGCGTCAGCAGGGAGGTGCAGGCCATCAGTGCAGCGGGTACACAACAACGTGGAGCCCGCTTCCTGAGCTCTCAGACTGCTCTGCAAGAGGCCCTGGAAATACGCCTGGGATTTCAGTGATGCCTTAAGTTTCAGCTTTCATGTTTTCAGATTCTGTACTGCCTAAGTGTGTAGTTGTAAGTCTCACATTAAGTGCTAGTGAGCTCTCTCCACAGAGTAGCGCGACAAAACAAATCTTTCCATGTTGGAGACCAAGGACAACTTTCAGGCCCAAAAGCATAAACAACGGTGGGCTGAAGGGAGGAACAAGAAGGATGAGACCTCACAACCTGAAGCTGTAATTGGACAATTAGACCCCAATATGCAAATGGACCAAAACTTATAAAAATGTAAAACCTCGTGACCTGAGTGCCATTTTATGGCCATTTTGGGTCTGCCTGGTGTGCAGTCCTTTTAATAAACATCTATTTTTCTCTAGCTCTGTCCAGTCTCTGTTCCAGGTCAGCCTTCCTAAGGCAACATCAGGACTAGGAGCAGCTAAGCCAGGTGCGCTGAAAATCTTAGAAAATTGTACACAGTCTTCAAACTTTACCCAAACAAAAACCAGATAATCTAGGAAAAGTGAGGTTTTAGCTACAGGCTGCTTGCTCTTATTTCGTGCCAGCTTTCCGTAAAATGTTAACGTGATTTATCCATTTCTGAAGGATACATATTCATATCACGCCTTCCACCTCTGCTGTGCCTCTTTAGACAATGCATTATTTACAAAAGTGCATCGAGAAGTTTCCTACTGAAGATGTGCAGAAGCAGTTCAATACAAGCCATAAATATTATATTTTAGTCTTGTACAGGCAGGTGGAACAAAAGTATCCTTAGCCTCTAAATTTGGCATGGATATTGTCATATGAAACTCACTCCTCTAGTGCAGTACTGCTGGAGTGTGTATTTGCCAGAGCTGCTGCTTGAATGCTTGATTTATTCCTGCTATAGTGTTAACTTTTATTGTCACAGTTTACAAATATATCCATCCTCTTCCAGCCTGTCACTGACATTATTTCCCTTCGCCCTCAGAAGAGAAAAAGATCCTATTTTTTTAGTATCTCCCTATGGTCACCTTCATCTGGCAGTGCTGTTCTGTGGTCCTAGGGACTAAACCACATAAAGCACTAAGTCCTCAAAAATTATTTGATAAGTTGAGCAGATGCAGCCCAAATGGAAAGGAATTATTGTGTCATAAACAGGTCCATTAGATGGATTCTAACCAGCACACAATTTCATGAGGTATAACCTGAAGGTTGAATTTGGCTTCTTTTCTGCAGTAATGCCATAGCACTGTCAATGGGGTGATGATAAATCACCAATAATAACCACAGTCCTCTGAGATACTGAGTACAATGAGCAGACAGTATAATTAGGTGTGAATAGGAGGGGAGATGTTTTACAGTTTCAGTATCTCTTTTTTTAACCTTGCTTGTCAGAGATGCACGATAAAAGGCATGTCCAATGAAGCAAACAGCTCCAAAATGCTCTGTTGTTAGATACTTCTTGTTTTCTCCCATGCTGGTCAATTTTGTGGACTAAAACCCACAAGAAACATCCCCAATAATACTTTTTAACTTTACATTTGGGCCACATAATCACGGAAGTTAATTCTTTAAAACTTGAAGACACTGGGTGGGTGATATTCCTATTTGATTTAGAGCCTCTAGAAAGCTCATATTTCACACAAATATTGATTTAAGGACAAGATGAATCTTGCAGTCTGAACTGACTGTTGAAATGTATATTGATGGGTATCAGCTGATTTAATAATTTCTTTTTCTTGCTGGAACCATGCTAGTATTTTAAAGCTTAGTTGATTGTGTAAGAAACAAAGACCAACTACATCTCTAACTGGTGAGACTAAAGGCTGAACAGGAACACTCTGGCCTCACACACAAACCTCCTGGCATTGCATGCCAATGCTTTCCTCAGGAAGGACATGCAGAGCTCCAGACTGAAGTAAAACCAGAGCAATTCAGGCAGATTGAACTGATTGATTGCCTGCAATAGATGATCAGAAGACAAGAGAGCTCTTGCAGTCGAGACAGTGCTTATGGGATTACTCTGTCCTGCTGGCTGAAAGCAAAATTGATCTGATGAGGTGGAATCTGGGGCCAGCAAAGTGTAAACTGACACTAAAGCAACACACACTTTTATTAGATGATACAGCAAAATCTCCATTACTTCATGTAGGTTTTCTGTTCTCTTTCTAAAGCTCTGTCATTGTGTTGGGGCTTGAGGACAGAACTGCCTGAGCCACCATTGGCCTCAGCCAGGAACTCAAATAGTGAGGAGCCTTGTAAACATTACCATGGGTCCACAGCCAGCTCAGCTAATCAGGACAAGGTTCTGCCTCTCTGCTGGTTCTGGGAGTTCATGTCTTCCCAGCTCCCTTGGATTTACTGTTTATAAGATAATGATAGAAATATATATAGTCCAGAGCTTTAGAGTTGTTCTTTTCTCTTGGAAACAGTTTTCAGCCAAAACCATTCCGATGTTCAGAAGCTCACAGATTCAAAACTGCTGCTTCCAAAAGCCAAATCAGTTTTCAGGGAGCTTATTGCTGGAGAAAAGGGGGGAAAAAAATCCCCAAACAACCACCCACACAAATTTTAACCAGGTCTCAGTACTGCAGCGTTCCTGAATGATCTGCAGTTTAATCGCAGAATGAAAGTTCAGATCCTCAGCTGGTAGAAACTTCCATGGCCATCCTGTGTTGGTGGAATGAGATCAGTTTATGCTGTTCACCAATTAAATCCAGCTCATATACTGCTGACTTGGGTATTGCTGTGAACAAGGCGGTGCCACCTCGGCCAAGAATATTTTGGGTTTAACTCTGCACTTAGTGCTGTCTCACTAAGTCACTTCAGTGAAGGCAAAGTTAGAAAGAACTGAAGGCCTCCATGTGATGGTTTTGGGAAGAACTGTCCCAAATGAATCCTCCCTTCCCTCCCACCACCACATGTGCCTAAGGAGAGGAATGTGTCTGAGCCACAGCCCTCTCCCAAGTTTTCTCCAGGGAGTGACTGACCTGGTGCCGCTGGGCAATACAGAAAGCACAGCCCGGGGAACTGGGCAGCTTTGCTTAGCAAGAACAAAATTAATTGATAGGTCACAATGGAAATTTTTTGTTTCCTGCCTTTAAATCAGGACACTGACAGTCTATGTTGCTGGGATAATAGTTTTCTGAAAGCAGTAAAGAAGTATTTTAATTGTTTTAATTTAATATGTAAGACTACAAAATGTTCCTCCTCACACTGCCTCCATAAAAAACGCACTGAATTTATATTAATTGGATCTAATCTAGGATTATTGACTATGTAAAGACATATAAACTGAGTCATCCAGTATACAAATGTTCTAAAACACATGATTAATAAAAATATTTTGACTTTTATCATCTTTTGGTTTCTGTGCCTCAGTTGCACAGATATAAAAGGAATCTTAGTGAAAATAGCAGCTATTTCACAGCAGTACTACAATATAACAATTCAGACTTAATGAAACATTTAAAATATGCTATTACTGACATTGTTCATTTAAAAATGCTATTACTGATATTGTTTCATTATACACTTTCTTGTACACTGTTTTCATGCTTAAGTGACCTCTAAATTGGACTATTGCAAATCACTGCTAATGGGTTTGCAAGGAAATGCTTGATATGAGTTTCCATGGGGCCAAATGTGATGGAGAAGGTACCCTTGTCTCCATGAAAATTTACAAAGCCTTTTGGAAACCAGTAGTACATGCAGAGTTCCTGAATTAGTGACCCAGCTCTATTTCTGAGTAGCAAACTAAGAATGGTGACAAGGGAGGGACAGGAAAGGGATGTATTCATTTTATGAAGAAATTCAGCTCAGCTTTCTTCTGATGGATATAAGATGAAAGTTAGAGGGGAGAGGGCTGTATCCACAGCAAATATTGTAGCTATTCTTAAAAGTTTAATGAAGACTAATACATATTACAAGCAGATTATATTTGTAGTACTGAATGAATCCCATGATTGCTCTAAACCTCATGCTGCAATACTGGGGAGAAAAATTCCTTTGTTTTCCACCAAGAAAAATATCACTTGCTAGTTACTGCAATTTAAGCATTTGGTCACTGACAACTTGGAGGTACAATATAATGTTTTATTGTAATTTATTAGCCTCCCTCCTTGGAACTGTAGTGAAACTCTGACTTGAATGGGCTCTGGCAAGGCACAGAAATGAGCTTGGAATTTCTGATAAATAGTATCAAACAAGCAGCACATACAGACTGTATGACAGGATAGCTCTTCAACTTTTCATTCCCAGAGAACAATTGGCCTCTCTGCATTTTTGTAAAGAAAATGATGCCTCAGAAGGAAGTTCTGGTTGCTTCCATGCGGCTCCCTCAGCACGGAGCTGGAGATGGAAGCCTTGCCTTTCTTAACATCTGACAGAAATTATTTTTCAAGTACAATGAAAAGGCAGGGATAAAAGAGAAGGCAAGTCTAACAGTCAGAGAGGCGGTAGCCTCCTCTCTTTGCTCCTGTGCTGCTCCCCAGCCCTGCTGCTGGAGCAGGCAGCGCACCCAGCTCCGTCAGAGCCGCTGACAGACGGATTCAGGTCAGGGGAGCGCCGGTGGATTAATGCAGGGAACAGTCACACCTCTCCTGATGATCACAATAGCAAGTTTAATTATCGGGATAGTCTAGTGTCCTGATAAACCCGAATTCACCAGCCCATGGGAGCGTGTGCTGCCCAGAATCAGTGAGCAGTAATTCCTTGATCTGAGTGGAAATGTACCAGGAATTATCGTGGCTGTCACTGTAAGTTTATAAAGCGTTTTACAAAGACATAGCAAGACATATTCCCTTACTCAAAGATCTTATAATCTGATACGAGATAAAAACAAGACAAGACAAGAGGCAACAGTTCAGGAGAGATCACTGATTATAAATAAAGGGTAGAAATAATTGTCTGAAGAAATGTTTCAGCAAGGAATTCAAAGGAAGAGAGAGGGTGCCTGCATACGAGATCAGAAGGATCGTTCCAGGCACACACAGCTGAAAATCAAGAGAATGTGATTACGAGACTGGAAAGAGCAGAGGGACAAGAGGCAGGAGAGAATGTGATAGTGCTGAGCTACTAGAAGCAAAATTACACACAGCTCTACAGTCACTCCTAAGTGTAGCTCTGCTGGATGTTGGCAAAGTATCCACAGCAGCAAGTCCAAAGAGCAGAAATGAGGACAGTTTAATTTAGAGGAGCTGCCATGATGAAGTCAGTGATAGATGATTCAAACATCTAGATGAGAGCATAGTGGTTTTATTTTTTTTTAATATATTTTGCAGAGATGGCTGTATGAAATGGCTGTAATTTCATGAACAGCTCTGGTCAGCCCACACATAAAGTTTCCTAGAAATAAAAAACTCTGACATAAACATGTTTCCAGTTGTACTTGCTGATCCAGAAAAAAAAAAAACCTAAAAAGGAAAACCCCTTTCTGTTCCCTGTCAGATCCACCTATCCACCAGAACAAAGGAGAAGAAACCCCTCCAGTGTTAAGAAGCTAAAGGTCCATCACCAAGCTATGATAGTAATCTCCATGTTGTGAGGGACTTTTATTCTCTCATCCAAGACAGACAAATAAATCCAAAGGAGAACTGAAGCCATTATCTGCTGGTGCCAGAACAACTTCAGAAATTTACCCACATTAACTGGTCTTTCAGCACAGAAGCTCCATAGGATAGTGTACAGTTGGTATCTGTGGGAGATCTGATATAAATGGAGCTGCTCTTCACCTTCATCGACCAATACAAAGGGAAAGGTCAGGGCCGGTTTCCTCATATGCCTGGAATGTCACAGGCTTTCTTCATGCAGGCATTTTCTGTCAAATATTTCCAGTGGGTTTGTGGGAATTAAAAAAAATGAATTTAATATCTCCTACGTTGTGTATGAACAGAACCATGTAAGTGTAGAGCAGCACTGGTGCTAGGGCTCTGTAGGTAAATGGAGAAAAATCTTTGTGCAAAGTGATACATGAGCAGAGGTGTTACTGAGGATGTCTTTGGCTTATGTGACACTGAACAAATTCCAACTACAGCAGGCACAGACCTACTGCTCTGCTTGAAGCAGCTGAAGAGAAATCCTCTTTTCTGCAAACATGTAGTCATTCTTCAGTGATTATTTCAATCTACCTCGCTCCCTAGCAAAAATTAAAAGGCAAACATGAACTCTGCCTGTGAAAGGAGATTTATTTTGTCAAGAGTTACTATTTACTAGAGGCAAGGTTCACATTTCTGTTTTTTCACATTACTTGAAAACATTAAATATTATTCTTACATACTGTCTGGCTATACACAATTTACAGCACTTGAATTCCTGTTCTCCTCCTGAAGGAGAACGCCAAGTCCTCTCTCTCCGTGGATGTTTCACAAGGTGGAAGATTTGCATTCTTTAGCAGACTTACTGAGTTTTTAGGGTGATGTACAATTTCTGAATCCTCATCAGCACGCAAAGCAAAGTTTATCTTGAGGTGTCAAAATAATGTGTTCCTGTAGTTTTGATCAGCAGAGTTCCCTCACTTTTGATCATTGCAAAGACTGAACATGGCACACACAGCGAAAGGATTCTGGGAACTATTAGCAGCTAAGCTTCTTCAGATTAACAGATTTCAAAAAATTACCTCCTTATCTTTTGATCAGAAATGAAGAGTTGTTGAAAGGTAACAACTGTTACACTCTCTCCTATTTGGCAAAGGAGTTGTCTTGTTGTGTGGCAAAGCAGCATGTTAGAAAACAACTAGTCAAAACTGTTACATGGATTCGGGGCCTGACAGCATTTCTGTTCATTTCTCATCCATGACCTTGTCGGGAGGAAAAACATGGTATACTCCTGGTAATGTTCACCCAAGAGGTAAGAAACATTTCCAGCAATAGAATGTAAATTGTATAAAACGTCAGCCCCATGGGCATTAAACCCCACTCTCTCTGGCATTAACGAAAAGCAGATTCCGAAAGGAGCACGTCTTCATTAGTGCTCACAAGGCACAAAGAAAAGTTTTGATAATTTCCTACTGCACTGACTCTCTGATGGCAAAAAATCTGCAGTGGAAGTAGGTGTGTGTAGGCAGGAATGAGCAGTTATGGCTCAGGAAGGCTCCTACTGAAAGCATGAGTTGGCACAAAGGGTTTGCAAGGGCAGCTGGACATTTTCAGCTAAAACAGCCCTGAAGGCACAGGGGAGCAGGAACAAGAAGAGGCTGGTCAGCCTGAAGCTATGGCTGGAATTCACATGGCCTGATGTGACTTCCAGCCACATGGAAAGATTTAGCCAGTATTCAAAAAAATGCTGGCCCTGACAAAAAATTAAAAAAAAATCCTAATAATTGCTTACAGCATGGGTTTGTTCTGCCCCATTATTCAGAAAACATGCAGGAAGTTTTCAAGTTATATTCAAGAGTTCTTGAAGAGCTGCTATAAATAAGCAGGTAAGTTTCTGGTTTAAAACTTTAAGCTTCTTCATGTGTTTCCCACCTCTTTCTTTATTCATTGTTTGTTTATTTCCTGGTCCAGTTATACCACGAAACACTGCTGACATCTTTTAACACTATTGTTCCTCTTCTGAAAACTACTCTAGCCCATGAATCTGCCTAAAATCCAGCTAGAGGTCCTCCTTTTAATGATCCTGGTCAATGAATTCCTCCTGAC
The DNA here is from genome assembly GCA_013400495.1 of Nicator chloris. NCBI lineage: Eukaryota > Metazoa > Chordata > Aves > Passeriformes > Pycnonotidae > Nicator > Nicator chloris. The sequence continues at coordinate 568,086 of WAAE01010726.1, forward strand.
AATCCCCCACTTAGCTGGGAAAGCACAGAAGCTAAGAACAGCTGAGTAACTTCCAAGTTCATTTAAAATCAGACCTACACTGCCTGGGTTGGAATTGTTATCAAAGCATTGTCAATTAAAAACCAGGAGTAAATATATATTTAAGAAATATTTCCTGCCAGGCAACATCTGGAACCACTGCTGTATTTCATATTTAGGATTTTGTGATAATTATAGAAGTTTCAAAGTATATCAACATTAAAATTTCCCAAAATCTAATCTTTGAATCAAAATACTTGGCTGCATCTTCTTTCATCCTCACTTCAGCACATACAGCCCATGGAAAAAGGGGATTATGGAGCTCAGGCACCAAAGGAGCACTCCAGAGCTTTTAACTCATCAGTGTCTCAGTACCAGCTCTCTGATCAGTGTTTCCTGAGCTGCCTGGGGCTCTGTTCCCCCTTAAATCTCCCATTAATTACATTCCTATCTGAGCATAAACTGAACGGATGCAAGAGTGATGCTCTGTAGTCCCACTGACCAAGACACCTTTTCTCTTTTCCTGGTGTTACTGTAAATGTAGAAAATTCCTTTCCTTGGATTGACAGAATCGCCACGAAAATTTTTGGCTTAAAAAAATTTGAGCAACTTATCTTGGAACCTGAAAAAAAATAAAAATAAACGAAAACACATAAGAATCCCAGGTTTAATGTAGATTGTCTTTTACAATGGATTTATTTTATCTCCAAAAATGTTTTCCCAGTTTACTTTCATTGTTGTTCCTTGTTTTTGGTTTGGGTTTCTTTCCACTCTCCAGAATTATCTATATTTATTTTGAGTGGATTATTTCCCAAGGATTTTTTTTGTCATTACTTCTCTATAAAGTGAACTTCAAGGTCTTCTGATGAAAAATCAAATCACAGTAAAAATGTTTCTGTACAATACATCCATAATAAATAAGCATTGATATTGTAAGCTTAAGAGAGAATTCATTAAGAATCAAATAACAAAAGAGAAAACTCAGAAAATAAAGTATTAAAAATTAATGGACTTATTGTACAGGAAAGGAGAGCAAAGAGAATAAAACAAGAGAGCTTACTGTAGGCAAGTATGCTTAATGTTTATTTAAGTAAAAACAAAATGTAAAGAAAGTTAAATTAGTGGGTAGATGAAAAAGATACCCAGTGAAGGCAAGAAATAGGAAAAAAGTAAAGCTTGTTGAATTTCCACAAATTTTCAGATTTGTCTCATTTATTTTGTCATTTGTTTTCTCATTTAGGAAAAAAAGAAGTAGGATTAGCAGTGATCAGAGGATCCATGTTAGAGTCCCCTCTAAGAAAAATAAATAGCTCGATGACTTTAAAGAATTCAAATATATTTTCCATGAAAAATTAAGAGACTGCAGGAAAAATATCGGAAAAATATTGTTGCTGTTACTATTTTTAAGGACTTTCATCAAGTCACCAATACATTTTTATTGCCAAAATATATAATTTGCTTACCATTTACTCAAGATATTTCAGGTCTCCTAAAGAACTGCCTCCTGAAATTCCACCCTTTCAGCTTGCTGGGTACAAAAAGAAACACTGCTGGTTTATTTTGATGTGTAAAAATGTATAAATCAAGGAAGAGCTGCTTCCCTGGAAGTTTTCATGCACAAAAAAAAAATAAAAAAATTGAAATTGCACACCTCTACACTTCCCTAAACTGTAGAAGGAACTGCAGGGTTGGTAGGATGTGTCACTGGTTGGGTGAGGAGCAAACACTCAGCCAATATAACAGGGTTTTTAACATGCTGATATTTATTACAGCCTTATTTCTGGATCTGAGAGAAGAAAACTACCATTAACGTGTCTGTGCTGACAATCATGCTAATTAAAGACATAAAGGGAGGTTTGAAATGCCTGTCTTTTCCCAAATTCTCCGAATTCTGGGAGCACAGGCTGTGGGTCAGCAGGGAAAGGCCCCGTTACCCTCTGCAGGCTCAGCCTGGCACTCCTTTGGCTTAGGCTGCAGAGGGAAATGAGGATGTTTGGTCACAGGTTGGATCTGAGGACTCTGGAGGTCTTTTCCAACCTCAGTGGTTCTGCAGAAGGTGATTTGTGGGGTATAACAGACCTGAAGACAAGGCTCACAAATTATACAGATGTTTCACAGACACCTGGCAGTTAAAAGGCAACCTGCAAGTGATGCCAAAGCCTTGGATTTTGTAGCAGTCACCAAGAAAAATGATTCCTCCTTCCAGGGGCCCTGGCAGTGGGGCCCTTCTGCAGCTGGGGTGGGTGGGGAGCACGTGGGTCCCTCTGGGGAATCTGGCTGCACATCTCCACTAAGACTGACCAGGTTTCAGTGCCCAGCCTGTCCTAACACCTTGGCAGGCAACCCAACAGGACCTTCAGGTTCTGTCTCTCTCTCAAAGGTCAGGACTCTGAGCTCAGAGTGCCTAAAGCAAAAAATGCTGCATTAGGAAAAGAGTGCAATTAATCCTGGTCCCGTTTTGCTGCCACAAGCTGAAAGTGGTGAGAATTGGTGCTATGAAAAGGGTAAGCCCAACAAATGTTAGTACTTCTACTGCATCCAAGTGCTTTTTTCCCACATCAGATGGAATGTTGGAGAGACACTGTGCTGTCTAAAAGCAGCAGCCTTTCTCTAACAGGCATACAGAGCACTAGCTAATTGAAACAGAAACAAATAAATAACCTACTAAACACACCCAAAGCATTAACATTCCTTTGGTAATCAGTGCTTGGAAAGAATCTGGTTTGACTTCTTTGTGAAAACTAACTTTTTCTAATCTCCTGGATAAGGACATTTACTGCTCGTTTGTTTATAAACGAAATTGTTCACATCACTGTAAATAACTTCTGAAATGTTGTTCCCTCAACTGTGCTAAGCTTTAATATAGCATAGTAATGAGTGGGATGTGCAACTTCTGCTTATCTGCTCTATTTTGGACAATGCCAGTGGCTCATGTTTATTCAGAAAGCTGGCAGTGAAGCTGAATCTCTGGTTTCCCCCTGGTAGATAAACTCTGTCTGAGCTAACATTCATGAGGATCTTGGAAGGCTCATTTAAATACAATGCCTAAGGCTATGCATTTTTTTTTTTTTTTTGCTGGATACAAGAAGAGCACATAAAGCTTTTGCTTTTCTGATGTTCTTTTGAAACTGATGCTTATGTATCACAAAGCATCAAAAGTCTGTATTACGAAGTCTGGCCAGGATTTTGTAGAAAGTACCAAGGGTCTGTGTCTGAGCTGGGTGTTCAGGTATCTTTGCACGTTGTTATCCTCACTGCAAAGAAGATTTTTTTTTTTGGAGGGGAAGGCTTAAAGCAAAAGATAAGTTCCATCTTGCCAGTATATTTGTATTTCTATTGTCAGATTTTAGGGAAACTGAGTAAGCATTTTTCCTCCTTTGTCTGGGACCATGGATCTCAGCCATTCACAACTGCAGTGTGTCTCCTTCAGGCCATAATAACCTATGAATTTTTTTCATTTCATCCAAACATTTATTTTAACTGACAACACTGCCTGGTTGTCCAAATAAGATATTTTTCAATCTAACAGCCCAATCTGAACTTTTCCTGCAGTTAAAAGAGGTACCACAAATATTTTCCAGCTCTTCAGGCAGTAGTCATTATTACACATCATCCCTAACCTCTATTTCAGAACTGGTGAGAATATCTGAATATATTTGGATATCTTAGAATAGATAAGTTGAAAAATAAATGAATAAGTCAGTATTTGCCTATTTCTATCATCAGTGCCATCAGTAGTTAGTGCTGTATGTGTTGCTATGCTTTTCTAGCTGTCATTTAAGTGTTGCATGTATCAAAAGAAAGTAGCCTGTAAAAATGCTATTTTTTCATCACTAGAGGATCTTTTAAAAGGGTCAAAGATTCCTGGAATATTCATGAAGTGGAGGTGATTTTCAATAAATACACCATGTTATTTTTATTTTATAAAAATAACTCTTGGTTCTGTCTCACAGGTGCCTCTACCATTTCCTACATCTCTGGATGTAGTCAGGGGTTTTGTCCAAAAACTTTGTGGGTCTCGTATATGTACAGCAGATGAACACCTCCCCTTGTGTGAACCTAAATCATATCATTTTAGAAAGACAAATAAATTTACAATCATCTTGCAAGAGCTAAGGAACCAAAGACAACAAGCAAAAACCCAAATGAACCGAGAAAATGCAGGTCTGAACCGTGATCTCGGAAAGAGCGACAGGGTGGGGTGTGAGGGTTTGGTGCTGCAGTGGTTCTTTTCCAAGCTCCTGGTCCATGGAGTGGAAAGCTTGGCTTAGGGAAGAGGGCTTCTGCTTCCTCATGAGCCCCTCTGCAGCCTGAGGGAGGGATAACTCGGCACACGGGCACTGAAGGAGCCAACAGCCTGAACAGGACTCCTCAAGCTCCAGCTGCCCAACAGCAAGTTAAAGGACTAAATATTAACCTCCTGTGGGTCTGAGCGGTCTCTGAGAAGCTCAGCTCCTCAGCAGGCAGCCCCTGCTGAAAGCAGCACAGCCCTTTAGAGCAGTGCTCCTGTTTCCCTTTCAGAACGCCGCTGAAGAAGGCGACGCCGACTCTTTCTTTCCCGCACAATAGCCAAGTGGTAACAACGCTTGCCCTGTAAAAGGCAAGCAAGGATTCAATTCCCTCTTGTCTGAACTTCAAACCTAACCTTTTATCTTCCAGATGAGTGCCCAAAACACAAGGCTTGCGAGAAACAAGGCTACTCAGGAGGTGGGGAATGTTGCTGTTCTCTCAGAGCAGTATTTTGTGCAGGAAAAAAGCTCAAACCTCACGAGGTCAGAAAGGATGGATAACTCGGCAGTTCAGTGTTCAAGGTGCTCATTACATTTGGTCCCTGCTCCAAGGCCTGTTTCTCCCCTCTGTTTTTGAATGCAATTCCTGTAGAATATAAAATTCAGTTCTATTTTCTATAGACCTACTTATAAATGAGTTCTTTAACTGCGAGGAGAAGGAACTCGCCAGCCCTCCAGCCAGGGATCACACCTAGCCTAAAGAGGCTCATAATTAAAATAAGCTGTGCTAAAAAATGAAGCTCCTGACTTGGACAACAGCAGCCAGGTTTTCAAGGAAAAAAGATATTGGTTAGAAGCAGTTTCTAGTCTGGGAATCATAGGCAAGTCAAAAAAATAAACAGGTCCTGAGGAAAGAAAATATATGGAGTAGCACCTAGACTGGATCTCAGCTGAGTTTAGGTGTCAGGCTTGTCAAGAGTGATGAAATTTGGGGCCTTATCCAGGGATGACTAAAAAGCTTCAAGGTCAAACAGCAAGATCCCCCTGAAGTTCAGGTTTCTGAGGTTTAAGTCACCAATTTTTAGACAGCAATTTTAGAGCCAACTTTTGTTTATCTTTTTATACTTAACACTCTTTTTAGGAAAGTCACAATTGACTTGTAAGCACTTTAACCATTAGCCTCGTCAAACCCCTGAGCCTGAGGGCCAATGAGAGCTGAACTGAACTTCTGCTTCTGCCCTCATACAGAGCTTGAGTAAGTGTTAGCCCAAGCAGCAGAACCCTTTTTACAAGCAGTGAAAAAATCCCATGGACAATTTATGACCAGTTGCCTCGTTGCCTGCTGGGTCTGGGTGCTGCAGCTCTCCAAAGTCTGTGGAATGATGCCAGCTTGTATCCACAGCCAGTGTCACTCACAATTCAGCTGCATCTTTTTTAAGTGCAAAATGTCATTAGTTGTACCAGAAGGTGACATGAAGCAGCATTTCCACCTAATTGTCCTATCCTTTTACTGACAGCTTGCTGTTGCCCTTCTGAAACCTTGTCACTTGGAATTTTGCTGAAAAAGTGCATTTGGTACCATTTTGAACCAGCGTTTTCCTTAAAAATTATTGTTTGAAGAGTGAAGGAGAAAGGGGAGGTGGGCCAGGTATTCTGTCCTACACATATAAAAAATATAAGCCTTTGCCATAAAGTTATCATGATTCTTTTTCTCCCTCCATTGTGTTTTCCTCCATCAAAATTTTTATCTGCTTCTTTCCTAGAATCACTGACACTTTTGAATATTGCAAACTCTCATACCACCCATTCAGCTGCTACCAACTTCTCTCATATGGAGAGCTGAGTCATTTCCCTCTGGTTTTGGTCAATAAAAATGTTATTTAACTGTATTTGCAAACCCCAGGAAGTGTGTTACTGTTGGTATATTCAGTATTTGTATACCAAGGTAGCTATTAAAACAAGCCAAGGACTGCTTCCAGGCAGCTTCAAATAATTAGAGAAATAAAAGATTGCAATCATGATATTAAATTTTGGTTTCCAAAAAGCTGATGGAGGCTATAAACCTACTTCATACACGAAGAATAGGTACTGTGTGATGCCTTATGAGTCTGCAACGGAAAAACCCTGAAAATTCATAGAATTGAGCCCATCAGATTAGCTGATATGGATAATGAAGGAGGAGCTTTTTAGTACTTCTTGGTTATAGATTTTCTTTGGGACTTACTAAAATTCTACCCTCTCAAAGTTTTGTATCCCCAAACCCATGAGATAGACACCAAGCCATAGCTGATAATTTTAAATATACTCAAATCCACTGGAAGGAGAAGAAATTTCCTCTGTCTGTTTTGCATGGTAAAAGCCAAAGGTATAAGGCCTGAAGTTCTAAGAAGAAAATATGGAAAGCTTCAATGTTAGGTACAATTAAGTGAGACTGTAGCAGCCAAAAAGGAAATTTTTTTTTTTTTACATATATGTGTTGCAACTCCACTGCACAGTGTACAGGGAAAAACTTCAGAGAATTCTTTTTTAAAGTTTTAAAAAGTGTGTGTGGCACAAATTTTAGTAGAAAATAAAAACCCACAAGAGAGTCAAAAGAAAATTAGAAGGTAACTATCACTATGCTGGAAAAGGGAAAAAAAATATTAGTTAGAACCACAACGGTGAAGATATGTAATGAACAAAGAGAGTTTAAAAGTAACATGGGTAAACGGAGAAGGACACCATTTTTTGTTATTTTTTCTTATCAAGAACATTCATTACGGCACAGGATACTGCCAGAACATAGCAGATGGGAAGGAGATGCTGAAAATGCTAACGGTAACAAAAAAGAGAAGAAAAAATTGTGAAAAGGTTACTATTTAATGCAAAATAGCAAGTATCAATAGCTCTGTTAAATTAGAGGAGAGCAATACAATAATTGATATGGAAAGAAACTCCTAGATTTAATCCTGAAGGCACAGGGCCCTGGAAATGACACTGAAAACAAAGGCTCAGTCATTAGAGACCTGGAAAGTTTGCAAAGCAGGAGATGGAGACTTTACTGCATTGCAGTGCAGGATACACAATTGTGGGAAGAATAAAGGGATGGCTGGAGAAAAGTGACATGATTCAGTGTCACAGAACTTAAGGGAACATGGATTGAAACTGAAGAAAGGCTGTGCCCAATGGGATTTACCAGAGAATTCTGTAAGGGACAGAGAATTGAGGAAAGAGGAGGCAACACTCCCTGAGTGTTAAATAAATAAACAAATAAAGCAATATTATTTGATTTCTGCTGGCCCTCTCCCATCCTGCTGGTCCTAGGACTGATACACCTGAGCTCCTTTAGGTGGGTGCATTACCCACATGGACCTGCCTTTACAGTTTTCACAACAGCATTTTTCACCTACTAATACGCTTTACCTCGTGACTTATTAATAGCACATCAGCCTGCTGAGAGAGAGGATTTCTGGCTTTACCTCCTTACATCAGCCTTGCAAATGCTTCTTGTCTCAGCCCTCGAGCCTGAGCCCCTGTTGCAAATGCAGGTGTTAAAATTCTGTGTGAATCTTAGTGAAGCCTCTGCCTAGGTGGATGTTGACTGGAGAGAGCAACACAACAGAGGTGAAACATCTGGGATTCTGTGTGCTCTTGCATGCAAACTGGGAGTTGTGGGATCACATATTTACTATGGCAGAGTGTTTTCCTTCATATTATTTTATGATTCTGTGATATTAGAATACTACACAGTTATCTTAAATATGTGAAGTGGTTACATCGCTATTTTTCTCTGCATATCTTTATTCTTAATTATATTTATATTTTTAATGCTTTGATAGCTTTATAATTGCATATTCTCCTCTGTCAGATAAAGCTGAGTCTCAGCTCCTCTGGGAGTCTGTTGTTATTGTTGTTTTTATAGCTTTGCTCCAGTTAGGAGAATGATTTAATATTAAACATTAAAGTATTCCCTTTTTGTCTCTCAGAGATAGGCATTTTACTCCTCTGTGAGAGGCATCATGTGTCTGTCTGTTGAGCACCTGCACCAGGAGGCAGGGTGGTGACAAGTTAGAATTTGGCACCCAAGGTGGCATTAGTCAAAGCTGCACGTATAGAAAAATGCTGCTTCTTTCCCCAGGGTTCATTTGCAGCAGGCAGCAAATTCTGCAGTCAACAAAGAAATTTACGGGAAGAAAGTGCAGTTAGCACAGGCAGCGTAAGTCTGAGCTGCAGTTTTTGGAAGCCTGGGCTGAGAGGGCTCAGTTTGAGGCAGTTTGTCCCAGAGAGCCCCAACATGTCACCTGCCAGGCCCTCGAGGTGCCTTGGCCATGGTGGGGATGCCAGGTCATGGTGGTGGTGACAGCAAAGGGTGACACTGTGCCCACGGCCCACCACGGCCTGACCCTGCCACCCAGGGGACAGCAAAGCTGGGAAGCTGCTGCTTCCAGACCCACTGGGTGTGGGGAGGGAATGAGAATTCTGCCTGCTGAGAGGATCGTGGCTGTAAATGAGTGGGGAAAAGAGGAGAGGTTTCTGGAGGATCCTGATACCTGAAGTCCATAACCTGTTTTCTAATGCCTCTCTTCAATGTTTGGAGACCTGATGCTAGAGCACAATTTCCTATATATATATATATGTATTCCAATTCATACATTTCCTCAAAAAAATACCAAGGCATTGAAGAGAAGAATCTTTTCACAGTAATGTTGGCAGTTCACTTTTGGAAGTGCCCTTCTGACACTACCCATAAGAACTGTCCCATCTGGAAAAGAGTCAAACTCTGCAATGCAGAAGCACTGGGCCTGATTGTGTCCTGATTTGGCCCTCACCACACCCTGTTAATGATTAAGCCCATTTGTTTGGTACTTGTATCAAGTCAGATGCTAGAAATCCTATTAAATCGTTCCATACCTATATTTTACAGTGGTTAATATCTACATAACATCATTACATGACTTGTTTATAAAAAGTTTGTCTTTCTATAATCATTTGGAATAAGAAAGATTCTTCTGTAGTGTATATAGTTATATACTTGGGTAATTGAATTTTAAATTCTTTTAACATTTTTTTTCTGCTTTGGCTATGTTTTCTCCCAGAATCATCCTAAGAATCAGGTTTAACAGTGAGGTGGTACAAAGTTTTGCAGAAGTCACCTTTAAGATAAGCCATACATATTTATTTATTTAAGCCTTTTCTCATCGATCAGCCTTCCCAAGGCCTCAGTCCTGAATGCCCTTTCTGTTTGTCAATATGCTTTTTTTAAGCCAGACATCAGAATAGGGCTTTTCTGACACTGCTTGAGAGAGCACTGATTCTGGAAAAGCAGTAAAACGCTATTACCTCCTTTCTCTGCACTCCCACTGTAAAATATATGCAGCTGAAAGCAGTAAAAATAAATCTTTAGAATATTATACAAGGTGCCATATCTAAAACCTTACTGTGTTTTAAGCTGATTTGCATCTTTAATGGATCTCATCTATTTCACCTAAGTGCAATCTTTATATTTACCTTATATCTAAAATCTTACCATCCAAATAGCTATAGCAGTAAAAATGAACTGTAAGAACAATCAAGATCTTGTTTGGTGATAGAATTTTGCTAAAGAACGGCAAGAATTTTTCCCTTCTCCAAAGTAGATCCATTCTTCTGTCTCACAGTGTGTGCCTCCCTCTCTGCTTTAATTCTGATTCCATCAAAAATCAGAATCCTGTGACTGATGTTCAAAATGAGCTGAGGTGATACTGAGGTTTTGAACTTTATCTGAGCATGTCACTCACTTGAAGGCATTCCAGACCTCAAATGGCTCAGTGCCATTCTTCAGAAATGAGACAGGAACAAGTATTGATTTTTGCCCTTCTTTTAAGCTGAGTACCTAATGAGCAAATGAAGATATGGTTGGTCCTGGATTTATTAGGTGATTTAAAAGAGGCTTCTTGGAGTACAAATGTATGAAGAACAGTTTATTGCGATTCCACTTTATTTTTTTTTTTCCAATGGGAAATTTTTACTGTAATGTTTTTGGATTTTGAACATAGATTAGATAAATTATACTATATTACATTTCCATAGTAAACTAAAGCTCTTGCCTGGAAAAAATATATTCTTTGGATATGACAAGATCCAATATACAATACTACAGCATGTTTTTGTTGGTACTTGAGAAAGTAAACAAATTTAAAAGGCACTGAGAAAAAAGAATAAAATCTCCCTGAAGGCATAAGTGTTTCTTCAAACTGAAAATTATAGGTTTATAAGAAAAGCCAAGTACTTCCTCAAAACAGAGTGAAAAGTCTTAAATCTGCTGAAGTTATGTGAGATAAATATATTGAACAGGCATCTGAAACCACTGAACAGGTATGAGGCAAATGTATCCTGTTGTGACAAAAAATTAGCGTACAGATGAGTGGAAAAGTCTTCAGAACAACTAGAACTGGAAATAATCTAAAAACTAACAAATAAAATGGGCAGGCCGACAGCCACATGTATATAGTGATTTAGAACTAAAATTGTAGATTCATTACAAGGATGGAGATCTAAAAAGATTTCAGCAGCTCATGATAGATGAGGCCTGGGCAGGTCTGTGTCCCACCTGGCACAGAAAGGGGAAGAGGTGACAAAAATCATGTAAGGACAGAGAAGCAGAGGCACAAGCTCAGACCACCCAAGCAGGCTTCTTGCTCCCACTGTGACCGGCACAGAGAGGGGACAGAGGAAACTCGGCAGAGCTCAGGAGGGATGCTGCCCTGTGCCCGGCACCGACAGGGGACAGAGGGGCCTGGGCAGGGCTCAGGAGGGATGCTGTGCCCTGTGCCCAGCACTGACAGGGGACAGAGGAGCCTGGGCAGGGCTCAGGAGGGATGCTGTGCCCTGTGCCTGGCACAGAGAGGGGACAGAGGAAACTCGGCAGGGCTCGGGAGGGATGCTGTGCCCTGTGCCTGGCACGGAGAGGGGACAGAGGGGCCTGGGCAGGGCTCAGGAGGGATGCTGTGCCCTGTGCCGGGCACAGAGAGGGGACAGAGGAGCCTGGGCAGGGCTCGGGAGGGATGCTGCGCCCTGCGCCGCGCCCGCGAGGGGGACAGAGGGGCCTGGGCAGGGCTCGGGAGGGATGCTGCGCCCTGCGCCGCGCCCGCGAGGGGGACAGAGGGGCCTGGGCAGGGCTCGGGAGGGATGCTGCGCCCTGCGCCGCGCCCGCGAGGGGGACAGAGGGGCCTGGGCAGGGCTCGGGAGGGATGCTACCCTGTGCCCAGCGCCGGAGGCACCTCTGTGACACTTTGGGCACTGTGACTGCGGTCCGCTGGGCGGGCGGAGCGTGGCACACACACGGATTCCCGGAGCGGTGCAGCGCCGGAAACAGAGCGTTAGTGGTGGGCTGAGCACAAACACGGTGACACCGTGCTTTGGGAGGCTGCATCCAAAGGACCGGGAGCGTGGCTACCTTAACCATCCATAAGGTTACCTGGGGCCACGGGTCCCATCCCGGACAGGGGATACGGGCTTGACTTTATATGTCAAAGGTCCCGAATGGAGAACTAGAACTGCAGACATGAGCTATTTTGGAATGATGCCATAGCGTCCTAATTTCCATATCCCACCTCCCATGGTCTCACGTTTATGGTTTCTGCACAGGCTACCTGGGCTAAGGTATTATCCATCCCAGCTAGCTCCATTGCCCCTCCTCTGGGCTGTGTGTCCAGCCCTGGCTCCTCAGCACAGCAGGGACAGGAGCTCCTGCAGCTGAGCAAGGGCCTGGAGCATCTCGGTGCCCAGGAAAGGCTGAGGGAGCTGGGGCTGCTCAGCCTGGAGAGGAGCCCCAGCCAGAGGGGCCTCAGCCCTGGCTGGCCCTGGCTGTCTGTCTGTCCCTGTCTGTCCCTGGCTGTCCCTGTGTGTCCCTGTGTGTGTGTCTGTCCCTGTCTGTGTGTCCCTGTGTGACCCTGTGTGTCCCTGTGTGTCTGTCTGTCCCTGTCTGTGTGTCCCTGTGTGTCCCTGTCTGTGTGTCCCTGTGTGACCCTGTGTGTCCCTGTGTGTCTGTGTGTCCCTGTCTGTGTGTCCCTGTGTGCAGGGGCTCAGAGCAGCCCCAGGCTCTGCTCCAGGCCCAGCAATGGCCCCAGAGCCACGGGCAGGGCCTGAGCCCAGGAGCTGCCCCTGCACAGAGACACAACTTCTGCCCTGGGCAGTGCCAGCCCTGAGCACGTTGTGCCCAGAGGATGTGCAGTCTCCTCCCTGGGGACATTGCAGAGCCCTCTGCACACACTGCTGTGCCCTGTGCTCTGGGATGGCCCTGCTGGAGCAGGGAGGTGGCACCAGAGCAGCCCCTGGGGCCCTCCAGCCTCACCCACCCTGGCACTCTGGGATATCTTGTACTGCAGAGCATGGAAATAAAACATTATTCCTGTGTAGCATACACTGCACTAACACTGAAAGACACATCCAGAAAAATAAAATGGATAGTAGTGTTAATAATCCACAGTCATATCCCCGTCTCAATGATCTGTTTATGTCTGTCTCCCTGCAGCATTAATGATTAAATGTGGTAATTCAATGTATAACAATTAGCTTGGGATTACAGAATCCATCTGAATGCCAAGCAATAAGTCTTTATGTTAAGATGGAAATTCTGCTGCCATCCATTTATTGTAAGAGTCTCTCTGAGCATCTGATCTAACGTAATATGTTGTCCAGAGTATGTGTAATAATCTAAATAGCATTGCTAAAATTCGATATGATAGTCTTGATAAGTTAAGTGCATTTCCAGCAACACACTTTTTATGAAGACTGTTTATTACTACTATTGGCTTATATTCATCTCTAAGTGCTTGATAAAAATTCCTGGTGCAAAAAAGATGTGTAATCACTCATTCATCAGTAATTCTTTATTATCTCATTTTCTCTTGGGAGGAAAATATGTGTGTATGCATCAATCAATTGATCAAACGATAACGTGAAAATCTTAATCATGTCAAAAGCATTCAGAGAATATCAATTTAGGGCCAGAGCTATCAATTCTTTCTGACACCAGCTGGCCTTTCAAAACCAGTGTGATAATTTACATAAGGGAAAACTGTCCCTCACAGCAAGGACTTTGATGTCCTGATCCTTCAGCTGAGCACAGGGTAAATTTCTGCCTCACCTGTCTAGTTAGCCTGATCTTGCAAGACTGGAGTTAATTAACATCAAATCAGAATGAAAATTCAGCTTTTTTTGCCGGGTTTTTATTGGTAATTTTCCCCCGCTTTCCTCCTGGGCCTTTGCATCAGCATGAGCCAGGTAGCTTGTCTGTCTCTGAGTGCAGCACGATCCTCCTCGTCAGTACAACATCAAATATGAGCAAACTCAGCTGAAGCAGGGACACAACCAGATCAGAAGAGCATTGAGTCCTACTCAGCCCCAGTTCCCTACTCTGTGCCTCACAGTCTGTCAGAGGAGGGCTTGGCAGAGCAATGCTCAGAGTCGAAGCTCTTGAAAAGCACTTGCAGCATCTATTCCTGCCTGAGCTGATTGAAGGGCAGGCAGCAGCATTGGTGTGATGTAGGGAATGTTTGCTGGGAAGCCTGGGCAATGCCATCTTGAAAGGCAGACAGTGAACACTGTCTCAGACACAGCAGGCTGTGACTGGATCCTTTGAAACCACGGAATACAGATATGCAGACCTTCCCAAGCTTTACAGCTTCTACCCTTCCTCAGGGAGCATTACACTTATGAAATCTTCACAGCATTTTTAGGGCCTCCTTTCCCAGGAAAGTTCCCACAGCAGTGTAGAAAAAGGCTATCAGTGCTCCAAATGTGTGTTTCTGGGCACACAAATCTGTTATTTCTCCTGGACCAACTCTGCCTACTGAATCCCGCACGGAGAATGCAAATGTAAAAATATACAAATATTGGCAGCCAATAGGGGGCTTTTCATCTCAAGCAAGAAAACAGAAGTCATTCAGATAGCTTTTCCAAGAGAAGCCTGGTGGGGCTTATTTGCCAAAGTTTGACTGTGCAGTAAACAGGGTACTGCTGTTTCTGTTTTGAAGTCTTCCTATGCAACATTCGCTGATGGATTGCCACGTACAGAATGTGGATAAACAAAGTGATGAGCAGAGAGAGGCTCCACACGAGTGCCATGAAGGCAGACTGTTTCCACGGGCTCATCTTGTTCAGAAATCTTCCTTTAGTGCTCTGCTTTGTGAAATAACTCGGCCAATGAAATGCAATTTATCATTGGAGGCTATACGTGGAAAACACACCAGTGGGGAATATGGAAACTGTTAAAACACCACCTGCTTTGCAGATAAGAAGAGATGTTTTGGAATATCCCAGTGTTTTCAATGAGGTTCGAGGCAGAACCTTTCGTTCTGATTTCCTTCTCCATGGGATTGTCCTGTGTAGCTCTGCAAGCTCAAGCCCTTTTTTTTTTTTTTTTTCCCCAGGTAGGAAGGGCTTAAATGCTCTATTATAGCATTTAGTTAAATACCACGGCTGTAAATTTTGGTTACAGCAGAAATGTTCAAACCTTATTTAAGGTATCATAGGTTTATTATCTGTACAGACACAGAAATGGCACATATGCAATGTATGGCTCTGTGGCAAACTGTGACAACATGAGAAAACAAAGATTTTTTAGTATGAATCCAGGACTGGCTACACATAAATATTCATGGGATTTTGTGGAGGAAAGAACCAGGCAGTACATTACAATCAGATAACAATGTTGATGGTAAGAAGGGCAAGAATTTGGAAGTACATGAAGAAAAATATTCAATGTTTTGAAATTAGTTATAATGTTGTAAAATTTCTGCTTTAAAAATAATCTTTAGAGGTTTGTAAATGGATTGAATAACAATAATGTGTTTGACCCAAACCAAATCTATACATTTTGGGAACTGAATTAAAAAAAAAAATCTTTTTTTTTTTGACCTCTAAGAGGATTGTCTCCTCTTTTCATATTTTCCACCTGTGATATGTTTTGATATTTCCAAAAGAGTGCCAGAAAAAGGAGGCACATGCACAGCTGGGTAGGCAGCATCCACAGTGTGACAAACTACATGTATTAGAGGTTCATTTTCAAAACAGGGCTATCCTGGAATTACTGTTGAGCAGCAGCTCTTAAGCAGAATATTTGCTAAGTTTTGGGAACATTATGGTACCTGCAACTTTCTCTTAATTTTTATTACACCTGTTAAAATGTGGTCAAAGCTAAAATATGTTAAATGCCTTTTTAATAATTTTTCTCCTGTGAGCTGCATGTACAACAGAGAGTGACAATTTGAACACGTGCCAGTATAAGCATATGGGGTGTTAATGGTGGGAACATAAAATGCTTTAGGCAGCTTCATTTCTCCAGGAATGATGCACAGAAAATCAGTTTTCTCCTTGCGGATGAACTTTGAAAACTCGTAGACAGGCATTTTCCAACACAATGTTTCTCTAGCACTGTGGGTCCCCAAATTAATATTTTAGTCAGAATAATGGAACTCAATAAAATGATCTCATACACCCTGAACTTTCTTACCTCTGGGTAAAAATGATTGTTTCTTATTTGTGTCTCCTTTCTAGCCCCTACAGCTAATACACCAATTTTTCTTCTGCAATCCTGCAATAGACCAAACAGGCTCATCTGGTAACTTTTTTAACAGAATAGGATCTTGCAGCTCTCTCAGCCTTCTAATGATTTCATCTTTTGTTAACACTTTAGGGACTATAACCTCTTTTCTTTGTTGTTGTTCCAATCACACCAACAATTTGCTGAAGGCTTGCCTCTTAAAGCTTAGTATGTGCTAATATAACCTGGTGTGAGTGTGAGGAGGTAGGTGGGAGGGATATTGAATTATGGAGTTTGTGGATCAGGTCTCTCAGTAAAAGCAGTTTCAGAGGACATGCTCATCTCCTCTGCCAGTTCAAGGCTGATGATCCCCACCCCTGTTCCCAGGGAGTGCCACAGGAAAACTGGCACGGTCTCCAACGAGTCTGGCAAAAGCAATTATAGCCTTGCTGAGAAATATCTGGCTTCCCAGTCCCCCTCCTGTCGTACATGGGAAAGGTAATGAGCCAACAAACTGCAGCCCACCTGAAGACAGCAAAATTCACTGGCAGCGATTGATCAGGGAGTTTTGATTTTTAGTTGTAGTTTTGGTTGGTTTTCTTGGGAGGTTTTTTGTTTGGGTTTTTTTTTTTTTTTGGTTCAGGTAAAGCTCAGTACATTAAATTCTATAGAAAATCACACCAGTCTGCTTCAGCCATATCAGATACAGAACACATGGTAAGAGATTATTACCATGTTTGTTTTCCTTCTATGTAGTATTTATCTAGTCTCAAATACTACACATCTATTGGCAATCTATGCACTGCTCTTTGTGTTTCAGTGTTCATAAATAAATTTTGACATGGTTTTGATCTTTTAAAAGTTGACTACAACTGGTACCAGCCTACTTTTGGATGGAAATCAGCCTTAATTTACCTTTACTAATTACTTTACATACTGTTTCAGCTGCAGCGGGTTAATGTGGTGGATGTACATGTTATTAATTATGAAACTGGAGAACATCCTCCAGCTGAAATTAATTAATTATGTTCTTTTGGGTGAGAGAAGTCTAGTGCGCCAGTAGAGATGTAGGGTCATGATTCCCTGCATCAGGTTTAGAGTTGATTGTATTAGATGTGACAAGCTTTGAACTCTAGCTGGAGTTTTGTTCATACAGTAATGATACTGCTCTTCTCCTATTTTGGTGCAATTTGCCAAAGATTAGAGTCTTTGCACCCATTTCTTCTCATTATTTGTTGGTATGTCTGGGCTCTCATAATTACAGGGTACTTCTGAATCCTTTTTGCTTCACAGCAATTCTGCTACAAACTCCTCTATTCATGTTTTTCACTTTACTTGGAAATATTAGCTGTTTGACCATTAAGTCAAACGTGAACTCCTGGGCCAATTACTGGTGTTTTTCATTGTTTCCAATGCCTGCTGCTCCTCAGTGCCAAATGTGATACGGAGTTCTTTCACATTCCAGGACCTTGTGTGATTTTAAGTACCAGCAATTTAATGTATCACTCAAAGTGCTGAAGCTCTGCTAAGGCATAAGTAATTCTCAGCAGAACAGTCTCAAGCCTTAGGACTACAGCCCTGCAAGTGGAAAATGAAGAAAAGTAAAAATATGAAAATCTGCTCTTCCCAAATAACCCTCTAAAATAAACCAACCAAAAGATGAAGCTATAAAAGCACTTTTTTCTTCCACGATGAAACAACTTGAGAAAAGTTTACTCACGTCCTGTAAACCAATGCAGCATCCTAGGGCTTTCCTCCATGGGTTCTGCCTTACTCTAATCCTGCTGATGTAGAAGCCAACGTAGCTAAAATACAGCAGGAGAAGATCTATAATTAGGATTTAAGAATAAAATGGCAGGACATACAAACCAGTTCATTCCACGAAATTGAAAGGAATCAGCTGTACTGGTGGAACACCTTTGCACTGGAGCTACATGAGAGGCTGTTCCAGTGTAATTATCCTTGGGTAAAATTGCACTGTAATCAAAAAGTTAGGGCAAAAAGCAGTGTGCAGGCAAGGCTGGTGTTTCAATGAGCTGGTCTATTTTTCTGTCAGCCAGTATACCCAAACATCAAACAAAACCGAAGCAATTAGATACACTAATCCTTCCCCATGTGAAGTTGCAGCCCAATGTGAATTCAAAAGCACCAAGTTGCAAATCCTTCAAAAAGAGCATTTACAACTTATAATGGAAACTCCAACAGAGCTCTAACTATAATAGTGTGACTACTGCAGCGATTATTCTTTATTGCCATGGCATTTACTGCTGAAATAGTGGTGGGCAGATCCTAACATTCTCAAAATTAATGTGCAGTAACATCCTCATGTGAGGTATTGCCCAAGGTACGGTGTTTTGAAACGTAATATATCAAAATGATGATACTTCTCCATTTGAGTCGTTCTGGTCACTCACTTCACACAATTGCTGCTTCAAAGGTACTTTTCATAATTTCAGAATAAATATATATGAAATAGGAGAAGCTGAAAAGCATTTCTATTCTGACTGGTATTAATGAGGACTTGGAAAATGCCAACCCATCTCCAGTGGAGCAGCTTTATAGCTGAGTGAACATTATGGTGGAGTGTTCTCTGGTAATGATTAATTTCCCCTTGTGAGGAAGGCTCTTATGGCCCAAATCAGCTACTCCAGGGACAGAACTCGCTGTTCTGAGTCGAAATTCTGCCTCAAAACCAAAGTGTGCAGTCTGTCAACCACGGGTGGTGGAAAGTGAACACGAGTGTGAGCAGCAGGGCAAAGGGGGGTGCTGTGTCCAGCTGCATCCTGCTGGATTCCCTCCTTTTCAATACAAGAGAAAGCTGCCAGTTCAGTTCCTCTGATGTCTTTATAGCTGGGCTGAGAGTGATCCACAGCCTGTAATTATAAAATTGTTTCTGTCTCAAAATTCACTCAGAACATGATGCCGAGAATGCTGTAAAAACGTAGCATTGATGCCAAAAAAAATGCAGAAACACTGTGTCATTTAGTTTTAATGTTAAAAGTATTTCATATCTAACCTATATGCTTGTGATGTAACCTGTATTGGGGGGTGATAAGAATCTGGTTATTTTGTGTCTTTTATTTGTTATCCCAATAGCACACAAAAAAAGTGTGTGAAAACAAAGGGAAAACAAAAAATATAGGGTTAGCTGGAAAAGGGTTGCTTATCTGCCTTCAGCCTGAAGATTTCTAGACGGACAAAGAGCAGAGGAGACAGACTTCAGATTTCCCCTAAAATATATGGAAGTAGTGTGAAATATCAGTCATTATTTTGCAACAAAGATGCAAAGTAAAAAAAAAAACAAAACAAAAACCCAAAAAGCCCAAACAAACAAACAAAAAAAACACAAACAAATGAAAAAAACCCACAAAAAACAAACAGACTTAAAGCCTTAATGCAGGTCCCAGTAAGACTCTTTGATTGTTGCTGTTTGAGATAGAAACATATTAACATTTCACATATTTAGCATGTCTTTATTGCAATCACATTCAAACAGGGACCACATTGCCTTCATCCCGAGGGCAATATATAAAATATAAATGCAATTTACAAATAGATGTGTAAAGATTGGAGTGAGCTTTAACAGCGGAACTTTTGGTTAGGAGTGGGTGATGCTGACACAGGAAACCAAAGAACAGATATTTTCTGATGTTAGTTGAGGTCAGGCTGATAATTCTGACCTCTCTAGATTTTCATTTCAGTCTTTTAGCTTCCTTCATCCAGTCTGATCATTCCCTTCAGTCATGAATGGGCCTGGGTCTCCCTTTTGGGATTTGGAGCTTTCCCAGCCTCGGCACTGGGAGCAGGAGAACCAGATCCCTTCTGTTCCACCAGACCTTCCACGAGCTCCTTGGCAGGGGCCTCCTGACCTCCACTCCTGGAGTTCATTGCTACTTTTGCCTTTTGTTTCCCTCAGAGGTGACTTTTGGCCTAAAGTCTAAAATAAACAAATGAGTAGATTACTACAGCACTTTCAGTGACCCTATACCATATTAACCCTCCCCAGACACTATAGGAATCACAAACCCATGATCTTGTTCAAATAAAATTCTAATGGCTTTACTGAGAAAAGCCTTTTACCTTGTGGGTTTGCTACCTACACTTCTTATTTTGATTTTTTTTCAAACAGATGATTTATTTTAATTAATCCTTATTACAGAGATATCTTTGTCATAAGGTACTTCTAGAACAGATGAGCACAATTAAATATGTGCTTTTGTTTACAGGATTAGTAAAAGAATTACTATTTCACAGGGCAGGAAGTGCTGCTGTAATTTTATCTTTAATTTTTCCAACATCCTTGACATTTAAACACAGTTTTAATATTATTATTATTGAATTGCAAAAAGAAGCAGAGTGTTGAATTTGTATTGATTTTACTTGTGTGCTTACACTCAGAAATGGCATTTCAAAACCTTTTCTAAACATAAATCTTCCCTTTTATAGTAAACAATACAGAATGCATCCTGTCAGTGCCAGAGTTTCACTATAGAGGGAAAATGTTACTTTGCACCACAAAGTAATAAGAATTTAAGAATATATCTGCATTCCATTGGTGGACTACAAACTGACATGCCACCTGGGAAGTTCAAGGAATTTGATTACACAAGCACCAAGATTTTAACAACAGAAAAACTTTTACTGAAGGCTGTCATTTTCTTTGGCAATGCAAGGAAGAGAAACATTGAAAAGATGACTCACATTTCACAGAATCCTGTTTGGAAAGGTTTTGGGTTGGGAGGGACCTCAAAGCCCCCCCAGCCCCACCCCAGCCATGGCAGGGACACCTCCCACTGTCCCAGGCTGCTCCCAGCCCCAGTGCCCAACCTGGCCTTGGGCACTGCCAGGGATCCAGGGGCAGCCACAGCTGCTCTGGGCACCCTGTGCCAGGGCCTGCCCACCCTGCCAGGGAGCAATTCCTGCCCCAGAGCCCATCCAGCCCTGCCCTCTGGCACTGGCAGCCATTCCCTGTGTCTTGGCCCTGCAGCCCTTGGCAATTGTCTCTCTCCAGCTCTCCTGGAGCCCTTTAGGAGCCCCCTCCAGGGGCTCTGAGCTCTCCCTGGAGCTTCTCTTTTCCAGGAGAACATTCCCAGCTCTCCCAGCCTGGCTCCAGAGCAGAGGGGGTCCTGCAAGTGGTTTTAAGTGTTTTGTCACACAAGGTCAAAATCAGACAAGGTTTTGGATGGCTTTGTAATTCTGAAGATTTTTTACAAAACAGAAGCAATAATAATTCAAGGTGATCATTCGGAAAAAGGCAAACCAAAACAAAACCAGAGCAAACCTAGAATGTTACATTGCAATGGATTTTGGGCATACATTTTCTAGGTTTCAATACAAACCAGTTATTTTTTATGGCACATACAAATCCTGCCCTGGCCTACAGGCAATTGAGATTTTCTTGTTCAAAAGATCAAAATCAAAATCTAAAATTCATTGATGCTTCATTTTTTGGGTGGGTTTTTTTATTGATAGGCAATTTATTAGAAGTTTACTAAAGCTGTGAAAGGAATTGCTATCACTGTACTTTATTTTAAGATGCAGTACAACTTTGATATTGGGTTTTTAGTACTTAATGGCTTGAATATATATCACGAGTGCAGTTCTGTAAGCAAAGTAAGGCAGTACCTTCCAGAAGGAAAACTGCTGATGTACAGAAGCCCATGATGTCCGTATGCCAGCATGGACCAGCTTTACAAGAACATTTCCTGAAGCATCCAAATCGCTTCAGCTGGTCCAAGATAATTCAGCAAAAATCACTTACCATGCCACCAAATAAGGAGAAAACATTTATTTCTTTATCTTTTGAAAAGACAGGGACACTGGAGGCAGTGTTACTGGGCAAAATAGTGATTCTGCTTCCAGGAGGTGAATGTAAACCCAAAGCCTGACTGTACTGATGTGCACTGAACTGATGTAGGAGATTTAAGCAGTTAGAAGGTGAATATGTGCCTGCCCTTAGAGATGGCAGTGATTCCTAAAGGCTTAGTCTGCTGGGGTTTTATGACAGCCTGTTAAAGGTTTTTTTTTTTCCTTCTTTTTTGCCCAATTACTCTGTGTTTATGTGGAATAGGGGTAACAATCTGATTAAGTATGCATTGTTGGCAAGCACTAAAAGCACAGCTTGAACACCTACTTTTTTTGATGTTCCCCAGACTCTCAAGCTCTCAGGAGTCCTGTAGAAGGAAGGCAGGAACTCGTGAGACACTTTTCCGACATGAGGAGAGTGCTCCGAGTCAGATGGCCCCGCTTTTAACGGCAGCTTTTGCGGAGTTTTCTCAGTTTTGGAATCAAAGCAATTGCTTGAAGGGCTGCTGGATAATGGGCTTGGTATCCTGTGCTGTAATCAGTGGGAATGCAAGCGGTGATGAGAGCTCAGTGTTGGTGGGAACGATGCTGCCACGCTTTCTCAGGTGCCCCAAGGCGGCCGCGCCGTGGCCGGGGAGCGCGAGCACGGCCAACGTCCACGGCTGCACAACACGGCACAGCCTGCCTGATCAACGGGGAAAGGAGCATCAGGAGCAGGTCTGCCCTCGTTCCCAAAGCCCTAATGAGCGGTTGTAACTATTGCAGGATATAAAATATTCGTCCCTTTCAGTGAAGCTCATGTCAGAACCGAATATTTAATCATCTATTTGCTTTTTTTGCATAGCTTAAAGAAAGGCGTTGCTGAATATAAATCGACAGAGATGAAAGGGCCGATAGTGTTTTTCAGACAATGAAGTCTAGGTATCATAGACCTGTTCTATTTTTTTGTTCTTACAAATACAGCCGGCATAACTTGCACAAAATGGAGATCAGGTATTCATAGCCTGATCCAATTCCTTTGGAAGTCCTTTGCTTGCTGTCTGAATTTAAGTGGCAGTAGGACTTCAAAATCACTTACCATAGAGGTAAGTCCTCTTCGGAACATTGATTTCCCCAAGACCAATTATTATTTTTTTAAATCTTCGAAGTATCTGAGGAGTATTCAATTTTTATTTCTTCTTTGCCATCACTAAAGAGGGTATGTAATGAAAGCAGAAATGGGGATGAGGAAGCAGGCTTTTAAAGGAAGCAATTAGAAACGTTTTGTATGAGGGACAAAAGGGTTTTCTAACCTATTTGGAAGGAATAAGCAACATAATTCTCAAGTGTGGCTGCATAGCAAAAAGCCTAAAAGATTAGTTAATCTTTACTTATTCCCATGTCAGTTTAGCATTGCTTCCTCTGCACTGAGGAGACTTCTAAAATAGGACATCTGCCACAAATTCTCCTTGGAGAGCTAGTTCATGCACTAATCAATTTCCTCCTTCAGCACACATGTCCCTCTGAAAAATTTAGTCACAATATCCGTCAGATTCAGAAAGTTGGAGTAATGGGACTTTGCTTCTGTGATTAACAACATAGGTGAGGACTCAGTGAATAAATTGAGGAGTCCTGAAAATCAACATAAATGAAAAGAAAAGCTTTATTGTTCTATCAAATGAGGCTAAAGAAATTACAGTCAAAAGAAGCAGGCAACACACTAATGAAAAAGTATAAAAAGAAATACACAGCTCGACAGCCTCCTGTATGGCGTGCTTTTAATTCATTTCTTGTTCCTTGGACAAGGTGATAACACTGTTCCAGTTTAATCCAATAACCTATCTCCAAAATGATCAGTGTTCTTATTTCAAGCCGTGGCTCCTTTCTGCTTTCATTCGGCTCATATGGCTCCTACCCTTTGATTCCGTGCTCACCCCTTCTGCATGCAACTTGACCTTTTGCAGCTTTTCTCCCCCCTCCCATTTGCCACACTCCCTTTCTCCTCTCTCTTTCATCTTTCCATACATATTAACTCAGCAGGATTTTTGCTCTAACCTTAATTTTCCCGCATCCCAAAGCTTCACAGCTAAAAGGTTGCTGCTAATCCTCTTTCTATTTCTCTTTCTTTATAGTGTATTTTATTCATCCACTTTCATTTCCAGAAATACTTTGTATACATAGACATTTACTCAGACTTGTGTATTCTCCAGAAGAAGCCATTTTTCTAAGCCTTTTTTAATGCATTTTGAGGCTCACCAGAGGTGACAAATGTAGAACCATATCTATATGAGGAAAATTCTTATTTTTAGCACATCATTAAAATTGTATGATATTGAGAAAATATTGCATCCCGGCAATCAGGCAGAGGAAATCACTTCTGTTTACCATAGATGAGAAAGGGACATCCTGCTATCCTTGCAAATCAGTCCAAATGAAGTGGACAGCACAGGGGTGAAGTGCCAGGCTATCAGCAGCTGCACTCTGATTAGGCTAATTCTGCAGATCAGCTTGCCTGAATCTGGAGGTTGGGCAGAGGGCAAAGGTGCTCAAACCTGCTCTAATGTGGCACAGTGCCAGGGCCAAGAAACACTACCCCTGCTCGAGGCCTTTAAGGGAAAGGCCTGCAGAAGTCTCCTTTGAACCTGCAGGCACTGCAGCTTCATTCACAGCTACAGATGGAAGAGGCAGGATAGTCCTTGAGGAAGAACTCCAGGAAAAAGCGAGGCTGGAGCAGAAGTTAGAGCTTTTTGCACAGATGGCCACCTCCATAGTAAAGAGAACAATCCATGGGAGAGGATTAGCTTTGACCTTTTTCAGCATGAAGGGGAACGCTTGGAGAAGACTGAGCAGGATGATTCCACAGTACCAAAGACTCTGAACATTTGCATTTTATTTTTATATGCTATTAATGAAGAAAATACTGCAGGAAATGGTTTTTTCTTCTGTGGAAACTCAGTCTCCTGGAATTCAGAGAATATTTATAGGCAGTGTACTTCATTTCTAGCTAGGGGTTGGTTTGGGGTTTATTTTTTACTAGAATTTATTAATAATTTTGAAAATGACAGACGTTAATGATCTGCGTAAATTTCATATGCTCACTTGCATTAAAATAAACCATTTTGTTAGGATATGGCCGTGTAAAATCTCTGGGAACATAAAATCTAATACAATAAATGAAATGCAATATAAATAGTTCTTCTAAAGGTATTACAATATGTGCTAAAGAAACGAGTTGTGTGCAATCCTCCACCTTCTGAAGTGAAAAAACAAAACTCCCACTGTCAGCAATGAGATGGTGATTCCATCCCATCCCAAACAGGAAGTTCATCATCTCCTTCAAGTGTGATTTCTCACTAAATGTTTTGACATGTGGAAGAAAAAAAAGAAAAAAAAAAGAAAAAAAAGAAAAAAAAAGAAGAAAAGAAAAAAAAAGGGGGAAAAAAGGAAAAAAAAAAGGAAAAGAAGAAAAAAAGGGGAAAAAAAAGGAAAAAAGGAGAAAAAAAAAGGAAAAAAAAGGAAAAAAAAGCCTTTACTCAGAACTATTTACCAGATGGTGGAGAAGTGAGTTCTCAGCTGATGGAATTCATGCCCTCCCTGCCAGGACACCGGGATGGTCGGGGTGCACTTGGAGAAGGGCATCCTGTGGGTTCCATTTGACTATAAATGGGACAGACAGGGCACTGCTCTGTGAAGTCTGGTGCAAAAAGCACCTGCAGAGGACTTTGTCACAGAAGTCAATTTGCCTGCCAACTTTCAAAGAACAGCAAGCTGAAATAAAGCTATCAGGTTTTGTATCTCTTGTGATCTTCCCACTTTTACTGTTGCATTTAAGCATATGCTTGTAAAACAAAAAGATACCACGTGGCAAACTGTAATGTTATCTCAGAAAATAATTCCCCTTTGTGTTATTTGCTGCCTATTCTTCTTGCCAAGCCTTATATTTAATACCTTTTTCAAAGGCTTTACTTCAGAGGAAATGCTAAATGTCTAATCCCCCATGCCCATGAAAAGGAGTGGTCCTCATATTAAACAAGAGTTCCTCCTAACAAGCTCCCATTTGGTAAATGCATACTACTGCCTGTGCTGCTAAAATTAAACAATGCTGGCAGAAATAACCCCAGCCCTGCACAGGAGCTCAGGACACACCCAGAGGACAAAGCTCTCCTTCTCCAGCTTTGCTGCATCAGGTAAAGGTGAGTGTAGCCTTGTGCTCTAGGCTGGATAAAGGCAAAGGCTGCTCAGAGGTTGTGCTCACACTTGCTCAGCTCTCCTCTCTCATATCAGGTGAGGATTGTCTCATGATGGGAAATTCACGAGGAAAAGGTGGAGGAAAACCTTCTGGGGGGCAGGACAGGAAACCTTTTAGAGTTTTTATTGAAAGTTTCCCTACATCTTCTTTCTGGAAAGAAGTTTCTAGTACCTGAAGTTTCTAGTACCCAAAGTTTCTAGTACCCAAAGTTTCAGTATCTTTTGGCCAAAAAATATGTTTGATTTTCCAATAGATTTTTGTCATGAACTCTTCAAGAATATGTCTAAGGGCTTTCACACATCTATACCTATGTGTTTCTCATGTTCTGAGACCAGCTGATGTGAATGCAAATCATTATTTTTTATTTCCAGTAACCAAACCTTAAGCAAATGTTTGCAATTATTTTTTCCCCTTGAGCCTTTTTATAGGATTTAAAACATTGGGGCACTGAAAGAAAGGCGTGCTTGATATGGCATGAAAATATCTTTATGAAATCAAGCATCTACAGGAGCTGGAAAGGGAAGACTCATGGAGGTGTAATGTGTGGTGAACACTGCCCTTTATTGAAACACACAATATTAGTGTAGCACTTAGGTAAAGGCTAGAAGTATTCTAATGTAAGTGGAAATGAATTGAAACTGGGATATCTGGCTAGAAACATTCTGAGGTATAGAAGACTAGAACTTGGATTTGTATCTGGAGATGTGAGCAGGGACAGACACTAAAACTCGATTTTTTAAGAGAGTTTGGGAGCTGATGGCCAGATCTGTTCCTACTTTTTAGATTGTCTTCTTTTCCGTCAGTATACCTTGGCCTGCTAAATATAGTAACTTCTTCAGTATATCTGAGATAGAAATATTAACTTTGCAGATATTCTTTCTCCATGAGGTATGATTAAGAGGTTTTATAAGTTTGTCTATCTAAGGGTCTGAAAAACCATTCCAAATGTCCTTGTTTGATAGTGTTGATTCATTTTAAGTTTGTTGGTTTCTAATAAGCTGCTATATACTCAGTCTTAATGTAAAGTAGAATAAACTCCTCTCTTTTCTTGTTGCAAACTTGGAAATGAATGGAAACTGATACTATTCCAAGTGGGGTATGAAATCTTAGGCTGGGTGAGAGGTCACTATATAATCTAGTAAGCAGTTTAGATTGAAAGAGTATTTTGCTCCCTTACCAAAGGATTTATTTCTTAGAGCTGTAGAGTCTAGACTATTTAAATATTATTGTTTCCACCAGCAGCAAGTGGAAAATGTTCATATTGTTCTATTGATACCCTCTGAACCTGTTGAAACAAATTAAGGATGACATTGATGATCTGTGGAAACCTGCAGAGTTGTTTGTTTGTTTTTTTTTCATTTGTCCAGTTGTCTGTCCTATGTGAATCTGTGCAAGATCTGCACAAAATCACACATTAACCTGAGTGCTTTTAGGAACCAAAATATCTGCTCTTGTGGGAGAACAACTCTGCTTTGGTGCTTTAGTCCTTGAAAAGCTGATCCAGACCACAGTGGGCCATCTCCTGAGTTCCTGTGTGCTGTACAAAAGGCTGCATGAGTTCAGTTTCCTCCTTTGCAGGGATGTGGGTCCCGTTGTGGGTTCTGATCTCAGGCAGTATTGACAACCTGGACGTGCTCAGCGAAGCTGCACGAGGTCACAGTGCTGCAATGGCCCCAAAACTGCTGCTTGTTAGAGGAACTCTGAGGACACAGAAGGGCCCCGAGTGTCTGTGAGGCTGCTGGGATTGGAGCTGTCCCAGCCAGCCCCGGTGGCAGCAGAGGCACAGCACAGTGTGTCAGTGCCACCTCCAACACATTGATCCAATTACACAGGGGAGGTTCAGGTGCAGCACAGCTTCTGTGCTGCTGCCACTTACAAGCATTTCAAGGGTTGCTTTTTGCCCTTTTCCTTTTTCAGTCTGCTTTTCTGGGGGGAAATATTGAACAGAAATATGTGACTGAGATAACCAGAGGGAGCAGAGGAAGAAATCTGAATGCTCTGCTATGGACTCCCTGCCTTTCAGGGTGTTGGTTTGCATCAACATCCATCTGCCTGGAAAAAACAGGATTATGCCGTTATATCAACACCACTGAATGCACCACAACACCTGAGGATATTTCTATCAAGCTGGACAGAGAAGATGTAAGTGCCTGGATCTCTCAGGCAGTCTTGCTATGCCACCCAAGCCTCCAGGGCATTTCACAGCACTTTTACAAAAAGGAGTATTTCCATACCTAGCATACTGACAATTATTTTAATTTGTTTAAATTGGCATAGCCCTGTGGACAGCTTATTTAAAAGCTACACACACTGTTATGTGTTCATTCCCTAAAGGTATTTTTACTGCAGGCACATTTGACATTGAATTAATTATCACTCTAAAATGTACTTTTGGAGTCAGCCTAGTTTAGCTGGATGAAAAAGCTTTTTGTGGAAGAAATGGTGATTAGAATTTGGGGTCCATAATGGTTTACAAATGTCAGCTCCATTAGTCACTTATGGAAACTGGGTTCATTCTTCTGAAATCAACAGCAGTGAATCTCTAAATGGTATTAATTGAAACTGCTTATAGTTGTCCTTAGCATCAGGGGAAGCTCACAGGCTTCTTGAATACATCTTAATGTTCTTTCTGCTCATTGCAGAAGGGGGTTCTGTTATTTGCTTGTTTCTAATTTAAGTACTTTGCTTTTAATTACTCTTTTCTTATTGATCTTCACTTTTCTATCTTTTACTTTTTAAATTGTAGCTGGCATCTTTTTGTTACTGAAATCTACCCTTTCCTAAGTTCCTCTCAAAGTGATTTCTGATTTCTCACCACCTTAACAGTGGCACCTGTGAAAATTTGATTTCAGTTCCCCTGATCATAGAATCATGGACTCATGGAATCATTTAGATTGGAAAAGCCCTCCAATATAATCAAGCCCAACCTTTGACTGCTTGTCAACTAAACTAGAGCATTAAGGGCCACATCCACTCATGTCTTGGGGACCACCTTCCTGGGAAACCCCTTCCAATGCCTAACCACCCTCTCTGTGAAGAAATTCTCCCTGGAAAAAGAATTTGTAGACTATTTGTGTGAGGATTAATATTGAAAGTTAACATAAACACATTGCTAAAAAGCAGCCAAAGAAAGCTTTGGAAAATCTTGTGCTGCATCCCTACCGTGCTTTATTCACCTCTCTCCTGTCCCCTCATGGAAATGCCAGAGCTGCTCAGCTCCAAAAAGATGTCTTTGCAGAGTTGCTTTGCACAGGTGTTTCTGTAATTATGATGATTTGGAATAAATGTTTTGTTTAATGGTGCTGAAATGCATTCTTCCATGCGTGACAACGGGACCGGCATCAGAGCTCTGATGAAATGCTTTTGGAAAAGAGGAGTGCCAACACATTTTCTTGTCTTCAGCTGTGTCCACCCTTACTTTATTTTGTAAGAGGAAAATGCATCTGGGTTTAAGTTCAAGCACAGGATGGATTAATGGAACCTGCGAAAGCAAAGCTAAAAGGGAACAAAAGAGTGAAAAATACAGAAACTTTCCACATGGCAAGTTCCCAAATACCCGACTGTTAAATCGGGTGAAATAAAGAGAAGCCTCATGACAAATTGAGGTTATGCTAAATAGTACAGTGAAACCATCAGCTTTGTGTTTGGCAGAAGTCAAAAAGGTGCAACAGATATTTGGGACTTAAAGCTTGCTCTGAGCCTAAGAACAAAACCAGAACAAATTCTGAATGGAAAAAAGCGTGGGCCGTTCACGTCCTGTTGACTGCAGCTGTGGCTCCTTCCTTCAGAAGGACTTGTTAAAACTGGCAAGATTTCAGGAAGAGAGGGTGATCAAAGATAAGGAATGGCTTCCACCCATTGTTCTGCTGAGCAAGTTCAGGCTCCTCAAAGCAGAGCCAAAAATCCATGATTCAAGAGAAATGAAGGACTACAGAGCCATGACTGGAATGGGGAGTGAGAATAAAGACCTATATTTGCCTTCTGTTTGAATATGAGAAGTAGGAGCTATCAAAACAAGTTAATGAAAGCCAGATGGAAAAGAGACAGAACAAAGTTGTTCTTCACACCACATGTTGCAGACACATGGAAATGTTTATTGAATGTCGTGGATGAAAAACATTCATGTCAGCTGAAGAGACCAGACAGCAATGGGAAGAGATTTGTTGTGGGTTATTAAATGAGCAAACCACAACAGCCCCAGGAAACCTCTAGAGTCAAAGAAGGATCAGAGACTGCAAGGAAGAGGAATGGTAAGGCAGGTGTCATGATTGTTCTTGCTTTTTCTGAAATATCCGCTTGTGGTCCCTGCTGGAGAACGAGCTCTGAGCCAGGGGGATGCTGGGGCTGAATCAATACAGCCATTCTAATTTTCACCAACTATTTATTGTTTGAGGTTGTTTAGGGGGGTTAATAGTACTGAAGATCCATGGCAGTGGCCAAATTCCAAGCTCTGCTTGGAATACTTCAAACCAACACAGGATTTATGATTTGAGGGGTTTTTCCTGTAGTCTTAATGGCAGAAGAGAAATATGAGTTTGGAGAAATTAAGTAAATGAAGAATGGATTTTCAGGGGGAGCTGTTAGAATAATGGATATGCTCTTTGCTGTTTACAGCACTGCTGCTTTTCAAATGTTTTTAAGAAGATCAGTGTGTCTGAATAAGTAGTGATCAGAACTGATGTCCATTAGTCATCATATCAGCCTGGTATGGGAAATTGTGTGTGTTTAATTGCATATACTTTGCAAAAGTGAAATAAATTGTAGATAAATTTCAACCTCCACTGGCTTTGAGTAGTAAGTCCTGTGAACTTCAGTGTACTTCCTAACTCACCCCTTTCTAACATTTTCATGCCATGACGAGGACCAGAGGTAGGTGTGCTGCAGATTTGCAGCCTGTTCCATGGTTTTGAAGATAAAGTCTTGGGAACATCCTCCTAGAAAGCTGTTTGAGTACAGGTGATTGCACTGAGGAGCATCCAGGGATGGGGAGGTTGAATTCAAGTTTGAAGGAGGAAATTCAAGTTTGTAGCTGTTAAGACAGGAGACTGGGCAGGGGCTCTCAGCCCCTCCACAGAAACTCCATGATTGTGAAGAAAAAAAGAAAATAATTGCAGATATTTTGAGGTAGAAGAAGGTTCAGAACACTGAGGAAAATATGGATCAAAATGTCTCTAGCACAGAATGATTTTGTAGTGCCTGCTCCTTGATTAAACAGTAGGTAGGGATATAATGAGTTAGATGTAAATAGTATCAATTCCACAAACATAAACTCAAGTCATTTACCCAAAATCTCTAGATCGTTGTTGTCAAGTGCATTTGTGGTCCCAGGAACCCTGCATTTACTGTAAAAACCAGCTTTTCTGTTACTGCATTAAGAGCAACAAGGTGCATAAGATCAACAAGCAGAAATTCTGCATTACATAGCAAGAGAAAAGGGTCTCAGCTGGAATGATACAGCCTGATATTTCAAAGTCTAAGTATTAGTTTCAGACTTGGCAGTAACGCCATGCATTTGCTTTCTGTGTCAAAACAAACAATTTGCTATGCCTGTTTGGTCATTCATTTTCCAGGGCATATTCTTTGCCTCTCAACTGGCTGTATCTTAGTCATAAAATGCCCTCTTCACATCTGCATTTCTGTTTGGACCTACCAACAGATGCAGGGTCCGTGACCTTTGTTAAATTTAATCTTTTTACCCCTTTCAGTTTTGTTTTTGTTATGTTCTGACTCTATTGGCTCAGTCTCAAGTGAGTGGAGCTAAGGTAACATTGTGTGTGCGTGTGCTGCTGCTGAGCTGCCACATTCCATCCTATTTCTGCTCCCAGATCAGGATATGAGGCAATTGAGATATTCCCTTGTGAAATCTAGTATAGACTATTCCCTGCTTTTGGCAAAATCTCAGTAATGTGCTCTACAACAACATCAGACCAATATATCGACAGTCTTGTAATGTGTGACTTTATGAAGTTAAATATAAAGGCATCAAGACAAGCAAACAAAAAAAACCCAGAACAAAAACCCACTGAAACTTTCTTCTCAACCACACAATTTTAGGACTGCGTTGAAATTTTAACCAAGAAACCACCAGCAGATCATTTGGAGCTTTTATTTAGTTTACTGTCATATATATTTGCCAGTGCAGAAAATGTATTCAAACACTGCAATTTTGTTTATGTTTGAATGAGAATAGTTTCTTCTTTTTAGCCATTTTGTGGCTTTTCACTATTATGACCAGGAGTAAAAATAAGACTGTGTTTTCTTATCTGATGGCACAGACCTTTCATCATACCTTAATTTGCCTCCTGAGCCTAAGCTTCACTCACAGCTCTGTGTCCAATTTAGCCGTGGGCTCAACCATCTACTTTTTTATTTTTTTAATAACTGCTATCAATTCTACCTAAAATGCCCTCCTATGGGTCATTACATTGTGACTTGGCTTTTCCCTTGCACTTTTCCCTGAAAGTTTTCTTTTAGCTGAGGCCTGGGACCTCTGCCTGTCACCGCCCTCCTGAAATGATCCTCTTTGGTTCACTAACAGATGATCCCTTATCATGATAATTCAGCCATTTTCATATCAAGTTTTACAAAACAAACCCACAAATCCCCAGTAACCACCAGCATCCCCAAACCCATGGAATTTTCTCCTCTCTAATTTTCTCATTGCAAAAATAGAGATAGTTACAGATGTTTTAGATGATGTCAATGCAGACGCCTACTTAGCTTTGTTTACACGTTTTATTCAAAAATATTTCACATTATTACTAAGGCAGGAATAAAAACCCACCGGAAATGTAATTTAAATGAAGCAATAGTTTTGAGAATTACAGGAATAGCACTGAGCAGCTCCTTGTGCCAAACTGAATGGCAAAATGTAGTGTACAAATTAAGTAGTCTTATTACAGCACAGCACTTTCAGAACTTTGGAAAGTGAAGATTTAAGGTGAAGATTCCCATAAATATAGTATTTCTGCCTCTTCTCAGCCATTTCTGCAGTGGAGAGCAGAAATGCAGCTGCAATTTTAAGCTGCACTTGCAGCTTGAAGTGTAAGAACCCTTCAGCTTCACCTTTAACAAATGAAATCATGCTGGAGCTGGCTCCTCTCTACAGTGACCTGGCTTTACAAGAAAAGCTTTCACACAGCCAAGGTTGTGCAGCACTGAGGGCTGTGCCACACAGAGAGGCTGAGATGAGAGCAGGGTGTGAAGAACCACCCCCAGCAAACTTTCCCTATGCAAATCCTGGAGTTCTGCATTTTGCCCTGTGCTGTGTCCTGGTTTCGGTTCCATCGAGTCCAATGCAAAACCTTCAGACTGAAGAAAGACAAAGACAGGCTGGGCTCTCACAATTTTCTTCAGGAGAAGAAATTCAGTTTCATCCTTTGGCTAAGAGGACTGGAATACCCATGACACTCGGTGACAGGAATATTGCAACCATCTGAGTTTAGGATTAGAACTGCAGTTTCTCTCAGTCTCTCTTTTGGAGATGTTTCATTCTCTTTTAACTTGAATTAACGGTGCAAATGTAGCCTAGTTTACATACTCGCCTGGGTGGTTGCAGTGAATATGTGAGCTGAATGCTGACCTCTGTGAAGGAAGAATTTTTGTTTTGCCAAACAGGCTTCTGGGAGCCCTGCACAAACACCTTGACGAGAAATATCCCTTGAAAGAGGTGGAAATGAGACCAGGGCTCCTATATTCATTCTCAAGTGTCTTTTCAAATGAACCGAAGCAATATAGCAAATCAAAATCCTATTAAGGACAGAGATGACTGAAAAGAGATGCTTTGTGTGTTTGTTAAATGACAAAGAACCCACAAACCATGAAGATTACAAGGAAACACGTGTTGTTATCTACTCATCCTCTATTAGATGATTCTCCAAGTCCTTGTATTTACTTACTTAAATCGGAGTTGTTTTGCAGAGAGTCATGCATGGCTTTACATCAGGCTTCCTCTGTCATTTCAGTGCTCGTGGGATAAAAACCAGAGGAATAGAATGGCAGCAGAGACAAATCTCTGGGGCTGTCCACATCTGAATACACGCAGAATCCTTCTCCATTTCCCTGCTCAATGCCAGCTTTGAATTCTGAAAACGTCTCCTTACATTTACCCATATACTTACAGCACGTGTGCAGCAGCACGGGTGGGTTGTGCCTTGTCGCCTTTCCTGAGGAGCACAGTGGTGGAAAACACTGTGTGTGTGTTGGGGGCAGGGAGTTGGGGTGCTGAGGAAAGCAGGAGTCTGGTGGCACCTTGTCTGCAGAAGATAACAAACCAATTTCCTATTTGCAAGCTGAGAATTATAGGCTCAACCAGGAGTGATACAAGTATCAACTTTTAATTTGCTGTGCTTTCAGATTTTCTTTTTCATTTTTATTTTTTTTTTGTCTCTCACAGACAGAGACTTCTGGGCAAACACTTGAGGACATGTAAGAGAATTACACTTTTAATATTATAGTGCTCATTATTTAAATTAATGGCTGCAAGAACTTGCTTGGAGACAATTTTTTAAACTTCCTGAAACGATCATTAATATTTGATGAGAGGAAGAACACTATCTCCTGGAGTAATGAATTGGTGTGTTATGAAACCCTGTATCTGCATGCTCCTTGGGCAAAATGTGCTCTTCCTTTGGCTCACACTGCTCCCAAGGGGCTGGAGCCTCCACTGGAGCTGGGCTTTCCACCTGCACAGTCCTGTGCTGCTGCTTGCTGGCTTCTACCCCTGCCACACCTCTCTGAAGGGGAAGCTGTCTGGTTTAGAACATCCCCTGGTTTTCAAAGGTTGGTGTTGGGTGTACAGACAAAGGGGTTTTTGTGTTCTGGAGTAACTTGGGCAGTTAGAGACTGAGCCACACACCTGAGGCACCAAGGTCTTGTAGCAGGGCTTCTGTGGGACAGGACAAAGGTTTCCTCTGCTTGGAACCCAGACATAAATGCCTCTGCAAACCACAGTCCTGCAGCTTTGCATGTGGCATTCCCACAGCAGGTGCCAGCTCTTGTATTTGTGACCAGCTAAATCTAGATGGAATTATCAAGATATTGGAGGTCATTAAGAACCTCAATTTCAAGCTTGCAAGGACCAGATTCCATTGCTCTATTCACTCTTCAGTTGAGGTTTCTTTTTTTCTCCTTTATTTTTTAACTTTTCCCATTATTCAGATGGTCTTGTGTGGAAATCTTCAGTCTCTCAGTCCTCCAGTATCTGCTTAAGTGTTTCACTTTGGTCAGGTATCCATTGACTGCCTTACTGTCTATTCCTTTCTCTCTGTTCTTTGTCACCTCTTGAACCAGCTTGCTTAGTGCTCCTTCTCTGCCTTTCTTCCATTTACTATAATCCATAATTCATTTTCTAATAAAAAAATCCTTAAATATCCACCAAATAATTTTGTCAGTGGATTATGCAATAGGGCTGTCTTATACAAAACCTATAAAGAGAATAGCTGATTTCAGTGATCACGTGTGGAAATTCAGGCAGGAACCTGGGTCATAAAGTCTCCAACTCTGACAGCCAAATTTTGTCTTTAAGGGATGGTGAGGAAGAAAAAGCATAAACTATACATAGCCATACCATTTGATCAAGAGAAATACGCATGTCCCAAATTTGCAGCCAAGGAAGGCAGTCAGGCTCTTTTGGGATTCAAGGTGGTATCTGGGCACTCAAAGTAGAGAACCTGGAAAAGGTATCCAGATCAGAAGATTGATCAGTACAGTTAAGTTGGGCATCCAAACTTGGTGCTACCCAGAATCTGTAACTGTTTTCAGAATAAATCTGAGTACACTTTGTTATTTGCAGTATTTTCTATTCATTCAGAATTTTTTGAAATGAACCTTCACTTTCAGTTAACCAGTTAGATGTCACAAGGCAGAAATAAAGAAACATATTAATTTAATGCTGTCCTATTTTAATAAAAAGATTTCTTTGTTTGGAGGAAACGCACAAAGTAAAAGGCATGAACTGGAATGAATGCCTGAAAATTCTTGTAAGGATGATCTTTAATAGTTCTACAAGTTATTTTGAACTACTGAGTTATGGTTGGTGTTTTGCTATTGTGTTGGTCTCAGTGGACATAATTAATAGAGAAGTTGTTTTTTATTTTTAACAAGAATATTTTCCAGTGCCCCTGAAAATGAGGGCATTTTTTCTAATTAATAATTCTCTCTGTTTAAAAGAAATAATATGCAGTTATAATAATGGCCACATTCTTTGCATGACTGGAAGGCAGCTGCTAAGCATACTGTGAAGTCCTATCTCCAAAACACAATTCTGAATGACATTCTAAGATGGTATAAACAGGCAGAACTTCATGAAGTTGAGAGGAATTATGATTGTCTGCTGCAATCTGGAGCTGGCCTTTATTATCATTCAAAACATTAAGCATAGCAGAAAGTCACTGACTTTCTTGCTTTCAAAAAGTTTTGGAGCTTCTGGATGTGCTGTAAAGAAGAATGGGGCAGATTGGCAATTTAATATTGTCTCATGGCACCATTTCACCCAAGGTGTGTTGTTAAGCAACACAAAGAGTTTTTGAGGCTGTGCGAGGAACTCTGGAGTCATCGGTGCCTTTGTTGTGTGACATGGTGCAACTCCTGCAGAGATTCATTTTGCTAATTATGTGGATAAAAAGCCGTGGTGAGGGAAACAAAAGACTATTTCTCATTCAATTAAATCTATCATTAAAATGTTTTTCCCAGGACTGTAGTTCTCACTTTAGAAAGCAGTGTTTGTTCCCGTTGGTGATTCGAAAAGCAGTGTAAGAAAAAAGCAAAACCTTTTCCATTAAAGAGGACACCTTCCCCCTGCCCCATCCCCATCCAAGGGGGCAGATTTACGCTGTGTCCAAATCAACAATCAGTTATGCAGTCATCCTTGCTTGGTGAGACTTTACTAATCTTTCTAAAAAAATTTTTAAAAAAAATAAATAAAGCAATGAAACATTTTGGTGAGAAGTTTTTTGTCTTGCCCTGTTCCAACACCTATTAAAAAAACTAGTATAACTAATTTTTTTTTCAAATTCCTTGATACTGAATGTTCTCTGTCCTACATGCCTGAGGTGTTACAGGTGCTGTTCCATCTAATGACTGTCTGAAGTCCTGGCACCATTCTGAGCTGGCAGAAATCTCCTGGCAGACTTGGCCAGGTTCACTCCAGTCTCTTGGGGCTGTGCCTTCACCAGGCTCCAGGCAGGGCTGGAAGAGCCCTGTGTGTCCTGGAAAGCTCCTCCCTGTGACAGTGGCAGTCTGGAACTGGCAGCTCCAGCAGAGCCTGTGGTTGAGTGGTTTCCAGCCTAACGGGACAGGACAGGCTGAAGAGGTATGAAAAGACAGATGTGTTTTGAGCAAGTCTTCCTGGGAAGAAGAAGGTCTCATGGTCTAACTAACTTTATTCAGCCCCAGCAGCTCTCCCAACATCAGGCAGTGTCCCCTCTTGTGCCACTGCAGCAGGGCACCATGAAGAACACGTGGCTGTCACAGGGGATTGGTGTGAATTCCATGGAATTGCCCGTGGCACCAGTTTCCCACATAACAGCCTGGGACGTGTCATTGCTGGGAGCTCTGCATTGGCTGTCATGGGTTTTTGATCAGTCCCCCCAAAATAAAAACAACAGAGAGATGAGATGACAAAACATAAAAAGCAAGCGAGTCTGACAGTAGCAGAACCTGCTGAGGTCTGAGCACTGAAGTGGAGAAAACCCTCACCGAGTACCCTGTGTGGGCTCACAGCTGAAAAATATTTACTGAGTGCCTTTAACCAAATGGATTTAAGTATACAGAATCCTCTTGCAAAATGTCTACAGCTATTGGGTAAATTGAGTTCATTGTTTGTATGGTTGTCTCTGCAATCAAACTGTAATCATGTGTAAACTGTGAGCAACCATGTGCGGTTCATATGCAATTATTTACGAACTGGTTTTGTGAAATCCAATTGTATTACCAGTGGTAATGAACTTCAGTGTGTAATAGGGTTTTTTTTCAACATCTTTAAAATGCTTCAGTGCCTTTCTTCGTGTTTTAGGCGCTTCTGAATTTAAAAATAGATTAATATATACTACACACTTCAGGATTACCTTTCATTTAGTGATGAAGTTCATGCCACAAAATGCAGTGCCTTGCCATAACATCCTCTTGCCATGCATACTTGATCACTCCAGCTCAAACCTGGGGCTGGTATTGTAATTCCGGGTAGCAGCTCTGTGGGCTGATAAAACAGTGAGAAAAGTTTTAAGTTGTGCTACTTTGTTTTCAAGGCTGCTAAAAGATGTTTATTGTTTGCCTCCTTCCCAATCCATAAGCCTTTAAACCTTGAGCAGTAAGTCAGCATAGCTTTGCAGGTGGTGAGAAATGAATAGCATTAAAGCAATTTCTTTTAAAATTCCTTTCTACTTTCTCTGGGAAGCAAGTCACAAAAACTTTGTGGAGTTGTGAATCCAGCTGAAAGTTTCACTTTTGAGAGGACCTCATTAGTCTCCTCTTTACTGCTTAAGCACACAGCTGTTTAGAGTTTTAATGCCAAATCACCAGAGAAAAGTGTCTCCAGCCCATAAACACACAACAATGCTCTGTGATGGGGACTTTTTCTATAGTTTCCCCATGCCTCACAAAAAAGAGCAAAATTCACAGCCCGAGCCTTAAGTC
Organism: Nicator chloris; assembly: GCA_013400495.1. NCBI lineage: Eukaryota > Metazoa > Chordata > Aves > Passeriformes > Pycnonotidae > Nicator > Nicator chloris. The sequence continues at coordinate 606,502 of WAAE01010726.1, forward strand.
ACAATATCACAGCTTTCACTGACATTTTGTGTTCTGTGGATCAGAATGGGGTGGGAAGGTGTTGGAGTCACAATTTTTGGAAAAGATGATTTTAACAGGCATAAATCCTGAGGGTCCTTTAGACTCTGCCTTCTGTAAGTTGCTGAAGCCAGGCCAGCAAGCTTTTCCCCTCCCTCACAACCACCACGGCTGTAGCAAACAGACCAATGGAGATGTAAGAAAACAAGCAGATTTTTGTCCCCACATAAACCAAACAGCTGTGGAGTTCTACAAAGAACTATTTTCCCTGTCCTAGGAATAGTCACCTCCACTAAGAGACAACAGTCATCCTGGGAACCTGGAGAGGAATATAGGGAAAAAATACGCTAAAGCAGGGTCTGAGAGAATATTGGTAAATGCTGCATGAGAAAAGGAAACCAAAGTCGTCCTCACACTAAAATTCAGATTAGAAAAACTGTGCATCTTCTGAACTTCTTAATTTAAATAGTAGCTGTTTCTTTCCTTTCATGGCTATGTAAGTTCATTCCTATTCTTACCTTCCCCAAATTTGTCTGATATGTCTTCAAAGAAAAATGCCACAGGACAACAGTCTGCTGCTAGGGGGAAAATGTCAAGGTGAAGCCTGGCCATACATCATCCCTAAACGCTGAGGCACGAGGATTTCGAGGGGGAAGGTATTTATCATGGGATATTGTTCTATTACCATGACTATTTCTGTAGTGCTGGGTGATGGATGCATGCTGGGTGCAATCATTCTGCTGCTGCAGCAGAGTTGCAGTGGCTCACTGTGGCGTTGTGAAACAGCTGCATCCACAGCTGGCCACTGCCAGCCTGGGATCAGCACAGCCCCCCAGTGCCAGGGCATGCAACCAGGGTCTCTTGGGTGACAGACAGCACAAAACTGCTGGATTATCCACCACACTGCCGAGCAGCTCTCCTAAATCTTCTAATAAAGATTATTTGACGACACGGTTGGGCAGCTTGTGTGAAACACAGAAAACAATGTACAGGGAGTGACTGCAGTCGGGAGCTGGAGCGTCCTTTGGGGAGGTGGGAGGGGAGTCCTGGGTGCATCTTCTGCCAGAGGCTGGGTTCCAGCCCTGCCTCTGCTCTGAGCAGCACACAGAACAGTTCTGGTCCCTCGGTGACATCAGGAGAGGCGTGTGACACAGACAAAGCCACACTTCTTGTCACGGTCATGGACACTTCACCAGTGTTTGGGGGGCATTTTTATTTGTTTTTAAGGCAGCAGGCTTAACCTTGCTGAAGTCAGGGACTATCCTTTTATCTTGGGAGCTGGATCAGAGCAATGTAGACTGACACCAATGTGGTGATACCTACGTTCTGTTTAATTCTCTCCAAATGGCTGGTTAAATACAGTTTCAGATAGTTTACAGTTACAGGTGATTTCTCATTGGTATACAGTATAGAAAAGAATGTAAACAAAGTCAGTTTAAGGTAGCTACCATTAAGTCACTCTAACTATCACACCTAATACATAAACACACCTTAAGTCCAATTTCTTGCTGCACCACAGGCTTATCTACTCTACACAGGCCCAAAATTGGGGCCCTGGTTTGAGATAGCTCAGATCTCGTTCCAAAAAACCTCATGTCCATTTTCTCTAAGAAATTCTGTTACACCTTGCTTTAACAGAAATGGAGGTAGGACTAGAACTGACCTACCTACCCCTTTCAGGTGCCCCTGGTAGCCAGAGAGTGTGGGTGTGAACTCCCAGTCAGTCTGTAAAACCTCCGTGACATCAAAAAGGGCGGTCATGCAAATAGCCCAAGAAACTATTTACATAAATAAGACTTCCTTCATTAGGAAGTAGAAAAAAACTCTACCAGAACTTGTAGAAACCTCATTTTTTAAAAGAGGCTTTTTTTAAAATGAACAAATATGATGAGGAGATCTGATCTGTTTGTGTGAGTACTGATTTGTCTGTGTGAGAACATTTATTCTTGTCTTTGAGTGCTTACTAGCCCCAGAATCATTGGCAAACTAGAGTTTGTACTAAAATTTTCTTATGTTTCTGCTAGTACCCATAACCTTGGAAACAAAATATTTTTATTTCAGGTACTCATTGATATTAATGACTTAAAATTGATGTTAAATAACACCAGAATTTCATAGTGCACAGGTATTTTCATGAATAAATGGGAGAGTTTGTAAATATGATTAAGATCCTTCCAGTTGGACTGGAATCAACCACATTCACTTGTGGAAATATCTACACTTTGTTTTTATTCACTGAGCTATAACTGTGCCTAGTATAGGTTTTTTACAGCTTTGGGTACGTTGCTGTGGGAAATCTTGACTAGATTTTTACCTTCCCAAGGCGCAGTTGGTTGAGATTTGGGACTTCAGATAAAAATGCTCTGGGCACAGTTTTGGGGGATGGTGGGAGCATCACTGAGCAGAAATTGTGTATGAAATAGAGCACAGCCCAGAGTGAATCTGAAGGAGATTTCACTCCCCCATGTCTGCATCAGCTGCAGTGGGTTTTCACTCTGAGCCACATTGTAATTGCTAATTGCTCCCCCATGGCAGGGCAGAGCCTGCTCCACTGAGCACTGCAGACACGGCTCTGGAGGCGCTGCCTGGACAATCTGCTGGGCACTGGGAGCACTCCCAGGCCATCCCCCTCCCAGGCAGCAAGGACTGCCGTCCTTCTCTAGGTTAGCCACACTGTTCAGCAGGTCCTGTGGGTCTGCAGAGTATTTTAGCTGCCACATATCATTCTCCTGGCCGACAATCACCACAAAAAATAACTGCAGAGAGATTTTCAGGGAGCTTTCCTGTGCTTCCCCAAAGCCACTTAGCAGAGAGTACAAGGGAGGGTGAAATGTTTCTTTGTCTTTATTGCCCCCAATGTTGTTCAAGTCAGGACCAGCTAAGTTTTTGCCTTGTGTAAAAATCGTGCACTGACTACCAGCAAACAGCAACGGGAGTATTTCATTTCATTTAGAAGTGACCTTGCTAGAGAGGCCTCGAAATCTATCAAAATATGCATTTCTATCATCCTTAAGAGATACTGCTCTTAAGTAATTTGATTGCAATGGAGATAATAGGAAAATGATTTGAATCTTTGCTTTTGCAGAGGTATGTTTGACTATCATTCCGCCTTCCTACATCAAGAACTCAGTCAAAAGAAAGATGTGGAATGGATTGTTCAGGAAACAAGGTCAGTTTGTTTTATACCAACACCAGAATCAGGCAGCTAAACTTATATGGCTTCTGTAATACTGCTCCTTTTGTCCCAGTGCAAGGAAGGAGGTAGACAATTTAGGGTAGGGGTTTTTTTATAAGTAGTGGCTTTTTTTTATGTCATCCACATTCTTCATTTACAAATTTGGAAAACATTTGCAAACATTTATTCCAGCTTTTAATGACATAAATTAGCTAGTAATCCAGATAAACTAAGAATGTGGTTTGGACTTTCAGGCTAGATTGAAAACATGACGACTCAAAAACTCCAAGTGGAAACCCTGTAAACACTTGCGTGGACTCCCAAAGAGTTTGATGTGTTCTCTTTTTACAAGTTCAATTTAGGAGCAAAGAATCCTCTATCTGTGAGACTCTTGCTTTAGGTGGGATCAAGCTCCTTCTGTCCTGCTGTACTGTACAGACTAAATTGTAGATAAAGCCCAGCCTCACCCAGCCTCACCCTTAAACCCCATCACTGTAAGCAGGTGAATTCTCAGTCTTTGGAATCAGGTAAAAGTGCATGCAGCTGGAAGAACCTTTGGTTTAGGACTGGATCTCAGTTAGATGTGTGAATCAGCATTCTGCAAACCAGGACTGTCCTTCTGGCTGCAGGCCACATTTGTAGAAGATTAATAAATAATGAAATGTGTCACTTTATTCTGCCAGAACATTTCAGAGCAGCTTTGGGTTCAAATTCACATCCTTCGTGTTTGTTTCTGATTTGTTAGTTGAAGCCTTAAAGAGTCATAAAGCAAATGAGATTCTGGTCCTTGGGTCAGGCTGAAGATTTCAGTGAGATACATTACATAGCTTCATATTTTTCATGTCTCATGAAGAGAGGTTGAACTTCTAACTTTCTGAAAGAAGGGTATTCTTGTACTCTTTGTTCCCTGTATTCTTGCACAACACATTTTCAGTCCCACTGGGCTGGCACCAATTGCAAGGATATGTTACTTACATTCATTTTTTTGTTTTACCACACGTTCTCTAAGGAATTTTCAAGCTTGCAAGACTATGAAACTATAAAAATGAAAAGGATTGGGGAGTTTTAGGCTGTATCAAAGGTACTTTTCATGGCTTATGCTCTCTGAGAGTCATGCACAATCAGGTTTCAGACAGTGCTCAAATACATCTGGAGTCAGTATTATACCACTGACTCCATTATCAGCTGTTGCAGTCCCAGGGTGCCAAAAGGAGGCCACATCTTTTTGCTCATACAGACATCTAAAAATGTTGACTATTGTGGGATTTCTTATAATTCACACCAAGGAAGAACGGGCAGCCTGGAAAAACAGATTTGTTTTGTCCATTGGTGAGTTACAATTTTGTCAATTTTTCTGGGAACTCTTGACCCACTGTTCCTGTTCCTCTTGCCAAAAGAGGGTGAGTGCTCTGGTGCTGGCATTTGCTGGACTATTACATCAGAAGTCAAGAGAAATGTGGGGAATAGTAAATCTTGCTTTCCCAGTGGAATAGAGTTGATGATTCAGACCAGAGTTACCAATCTCAGGCGTTGTTTTTTGGGGGCAAGACCACATTTGTGCTGTTGCAGTGGAAGGGGTGAGACTCCCCTTACCCCAGAGGGATGTTCACCAGAGCCATGTCTGACCCTCAGGATCTGAGCTGTCTGCTTGGGAGGCACATTTAGGTGCCCAAGGAGGGCACTGGTCTTCTCCTGAGTCCCCACTGCCACCTGTTTCTGCTTGCAGGGGAGCCCTTTACAGCACCTGGCATCACAGAACCCAAGGCTGAGGTGACAAGGGACCTCTGGAGGCCTTCTTGTCCCACCCCACTGCTCAAGAAGGGTCACCAGGATCAGATAACTTTGAATATCTCCAAGCATGGAGACTCCACAACTTTTCTGGGCAACCTGCACCAGTGCTTGGTCACCTTCACAGTAAGTAGTGGTTTTTGATGTTCTGGTAGAATCTCCTGTGTTTCAGCCTGCACCCATTGCCCTGTCACTGAGCACCTCTGGGAAGGTCCTGGCCCATCTTCTGTACCCCTCCCTTTAGATCTTTATGGACATGGAAGAGATGTCCCAGTCCCAGCTCTCTCAGCCTTTCCTTGCATGAGAGGCTGCTGTCTCTCCATCACCTCAGTGGCTCTCCACTGGACTCTCTCCAGTAGCTCTGTCTCTTTCTTCACTGGAGAATCCAGTATTAGATACTGATTTCCATGTTATATCCTCATGTTTGGTGTTGCTATGATCACTTTTCCCCCCCTCAGGTACACATACACATACTGTTTTCAGGAAAAAATCTAAATATCCACATGGAAAATGGTCACAGCCCCAAGGCTGCCAGAGCTCCAGGAGTGCTTGGACAAGACTCTCAGCCTGGGGTGGGATTGTTGGGGTGTCCTGGGCAGGGACAGGAGCTGGACTGGATGGTCCTTGGCAGTCCCCTCCAGCTCTGGATATGATCTGATTCTGTGAAATGGAAACCCGTTTCTATAATGGCTAACATCCAAAATTTACAAAACCTGTGCCCCCGTTAGAATGGAATTCTGGAAATTTAATCAGCATTGTATATTATAACAGATCAGTTTGACTCAATGAAAAATGTTAGCATTTTTCTAGACACATGGATGGAGCAGAACAACTTATCTCCAGGTTTTTGGTCTGAGTACAGGAGTGCCTTTTGCATCTCTTTGAACACTTGTTCTGACTTTGGGGAAAAAATCCTCTTTAGACTCTCCAGTGGTATCTTCAACAATGAATAATTAATTTTTTGGAGTGAAAAAAATCATTGTAATGGAATTGACCTTTCCCTATAGCAATAGGTTCAATCACTTCCATCTGTCACAAGTTTTTTGCAGGATTTTAATTAATGGTGAAAAATGTTTTCTCCCCATGTCAGTGTGTTGATTAGAATCCCAAACACCTGAGTGCTTCATGAGAATCTGGCAATACAATTAAAAAAAATAAAGAGGAAAAAACACCAAACCTTCTGAGATCAGGACAGATTTCCTGGGGAAAAATCTGGAAAGCAGTAGAACCTCTATCTTCTCCCAGTTGGCCTTGAAGCCAGAAAATAATGACAAGTAATCAGTCTTCCCCAGCAGGCTGGGAACTGATGAATCCAGCTTTCCAAAGAGCAGCTTTGCAGCAACATGGCCACATCCTTTCAGAGAGCTGTGTGAATTACATCTATATGAAAATGGATTTTTTTTTTGGCCACCCACATCCTAAAACTCATAACGTTAGCAGGAGTAGTGGCTGGACTGCTGCCACAGAGCTGCAGCGAGGTCTGGCTTCACCAGTCCGCTGCACAGATCCTGCCTGCAGTGCCTGGAGGGCTCAGGGATGGCTCACCCCTTCCTCTTGGGCAGCAGGGCAGCTCAGCAGCAGCCCAGAGATGCCCTGGGCACAGGGAGTGAGCCAGGGGGGTCACTGCACACCCCACCCTGCAGGGCTGCAGGAATGTGCAGCGTCCCCAGGGCTGCACGTTTGGCTGTCTCCTCAAAAACTCCAGGCAAGAACCTTCCCTCATGGGCTCTGGGAATGTGCCCTGTCACTGTATGGGAGTGCCATGTCACTGTGCAGGTGTGCCTTTTCACTGCCATGGATGGACATTCCCTCATGGGCTCTGGGAATGTGCCCGGGGACTGTATGGGGGCGCCATGTCGCTGTGCAGGTGTGCCATGTCACTGCCATGGATGGACATTCCCTCATGGGCTCTGGGAATGTGCCATGTCACCGTGTGGATGTGCCATGTCATGTGTGTGTGCCATGTCACTGCCATGGATGGACATTCCCTCATGGGCTCTGGGAATGTGCCATGTCACTGTGTGGGAGCGCCATGTCATGTGTGTGTGCCCCATGTCACTGCCATGGATGGACATTCCCTCATGGGCTCTGGGAATGTGCCATGTCACTGTGTGG